>APFE030044133.1:25330-75580 GCA_000404065.3 Pinus taeda | reverse complement strand
CTAGGAGTTCAAACCATACAAACTGACTCTTCATAGAGATCAATAATTACTAGTTGGTGATGAAATCCAACATTGCAGAGATCAAGCTGAAAAGCTTTATAGAAATGAGCATTTGGAACCAGTTACCCTAACAACCTTCTTGTTGAAATAGTCTAGTGCAAGTCACTCTACTATAAACCATCTCGAGCAAAGATTACCCTCCAAAAAGTCCAAGTGAGTCTAGCCAATGTTTGTTCCAGGTACAATAGGATCTTTCCTCTGCCGTCACCTTAGGTAGAGCCCTAAGATTATAGTAACTAAGTTTACCAAATACAACAATTTTAACTCAGGGAAAGTTACAGATCGGACGTACACGCAAGGGCAGAGTAACAAGTTCAATCCCCTTGAAGGCTCCTCCACATGATCAATTGGAGGTTTACTTTCAAGTGACCCCAAGTACCTTTCAGTACTGTTGTAATACGTGAAAATCACTATATCTAGGCCAATGAAGTGGGTGATCACTTCACCAGATTCGACACGATCTCGTGCTTAACTCATGTATAAGAATAACTTCCTAGAGGAAAATGGAAATAATTGGATTTTCTCTCCCCTAACTCAAGATTCTATTGTTCATTTGTAGCTTTGGAAAGTTTACTTCCTTCCCTATTCCAAAGCCCTACACTTAAGCTATTGTAGGTGACAAGAGCCCTAAAAAATGTAAAATTCTAGATGATTTTAATTAACGTTGTATTATTAAGTTGTTCTTTACTCAATAGGTGATGAAGGTGAAACTTATGATGTTATGACACGACTCGAAATATTAATGCACTCAAAAATGCAATAGTAACTTTCAAATCCGATGAAATCCTATTTAGAGAAAAGAAAGAGTTTCTTTGATTTTTTCGAAATGAAATGCAAAAACTCACAACCTTTCCAATTTTTCTAAAGCAACCAATTTCACTTTAATGTAATGAAAATGCAGTCAACAAACCAAATTATAGATTTCCCTAAACATCAAATAAGCCAAAATACTCTTTATCTCTAATCACTCAAAACTTTCAAGCACATAGAAATCAATCAAGAGAGTTGTAGAAAACACATTTTTCCCTATGAATGCTTTGATTTAATGATAATAAAGTGTAATTGTGGGAAATTTCCAAGATGAAAGCAGCAATATCCTTTATCAAGCAAAAATGACCACAATTCCTTCACAAAAGCACTAGGTCTCAAGAAACCCTAATTTGCAATTCAAAATGAGTTTGACCACAAATAAGCAACAACTAAGGCTTACCTGGTGTATTTGAGAGAACAAAATAAGAATATCATAAGCAAAAGGACAATTTATCTTGTTTTGATCAATCAACAATCAACCAGGAAAACCCTAAGAAATTTCTTTCAAAAAGACCTAATTCTCAAAAATCATTAACAAAGCACTCAATTGAGTTCAGAAAAGACACAAAGCAGTCCAAACAAAGATAATGACACTTCCAAAAAAAAAAAAAAAAAAAAAACTTAGGTCTGGGTTGAAGCAAAAGCTATATTTTCAAAAATTCTCAAGGCCTATGTAGGTAAATATTGGCAAATAGAGTGCATGTGATCTGTTGCTAAGGAAAAACTAGCACAAAACTGCACTCTGTTAGCAAACAAAAACAATGCAGGGGTTAAAAACTTAAGAAAAAATAAAAATTGAAAAATCAACCACACATATTTGAAAGGTCATTACTTTATAAAGACTCAGGTCTGGATAGATCAGAAGAATCAGAAAGCAAAACTAAGGAAAAATATGAGAACATAGATGTTCCCCCAGTATGGTCGCCATTTTTTTACACCAGACAAATACCTCTTGCAGACAAGAGCGATTTCCTTATATCCTTGACGGAAAACTATAAACAAACAAGACAATTGAACCAAACCTTTCCCTAAGTTTAAGTTGTTTGAATTATAAGAATTAAAGCTAATGGATGAGCCTCTTACCTATTTCATGAAATGCTTGATGAAGATCCCTTGTTGTGATTCGATGCAACTCTTCAATGCTTGATAAGACCTGCAAACATCGACCATAAGAGGATCAAAAGAACATGTGATATAATAATCACAACAACTTAACCTAATGATCAAGGAGATTAGGAATTAAATTTTCCTTAATAAACATTATAAACAATTGTAAGCCATTCATTATTCCAATAAGACAAATCAATGGGAGAAAGTGTTCATTTGTATTAATCAAATATTAAGAGGAGCCTTATAAAATTCGCCTTGATTCCATGAGGTCCCTCCCAAATGCCTTCAATCCTCTCCTTAGATGACAAGCTTTCCAATTTCAAACCAACAACATAAGTTTGTCTTCTTTGAGTTTTGACCTCCTCAATCCCTCTACCCTCTAGTCATTTTATAGTCCAAGAGGAAGAAGTTTCAGATCCAAAAGAGGAGGATGAGACTCCCGCATTGAGGGATTAGGTTACCATAAGAAAAGGGATTAAGATGCATCATATAAGGGTTATAGTTCGAATAGTCATCATCTGGAAGCTTTACTTGGGAAATATTTGACCAACTATGTTTCTAGAATGTACTTTTTATTTCTACTTTCTTCAATTCACCTGTGAGGGTTTATAGTGGCAGACAGAACATAAATTTGCGTTGTTCACAGAGTTAATTCTAGCAACTGCATGGGAAAATCTAGAAAAATTAGCACAGGTTGAACTTAACAAGGTGTGACAGTTATTTTCCCCAAATTTCTCATTTACTTCAAGATATTTTGGGTTGTTTGACTTCTGAGGGAGTTGGTTCAAACATGTTTACAGATGGTAAAAGGACCCATAAACTGATCAAGTGTCGTGGCGACAAATTGATATGTAACACATACATGTCCAAATGAAACAAAAAAGGTACACTTTGTGATGAAAGTGATGACACTTGTGCAATAGTGCATAAATCTTTGGGAATGCATGTAAAACATGTCTACATGAATAGAAGGACTCATCAACACCAAATTTCCCTTTGAAGCAAGCCAAAACTCTACTTTACATGATAAGTGACATGTCTCATGCCAAAAGATGACATTTACTATATGAAGATAAAAGTGGGAGAGACACTTGCGATATGTGAACAACGGTGAAAGAAACACATGTGATATGTGAATGACGGTTAAAGAGATACATGCTAGAGCAAAGATAACATGAAAACAACACTAATTAAGGTGAAATAAAGTGAAAGCGACAGTAAAAACATTGAAGCGACACTCATGAAAGAGAAGGCACACAAAAGCGACAGTTCGAAAAAATCATCGGAATAGAAGTACATTTGCCAGTGAGAGTAACAATGAAAGTGCACATTAACTGTCGACACAAGTTGAACATCACACATGCACTGTCTTTATGGACTTGTGTTATGTCCATTCAAGATTTCATAAAAGAGTGGGCTCATGAACTTGTTGTGGACTAAGCATGTGTGATGATATGTCTTTGACACCTATCGATCGAACATAAAAAGTGACTGCAAAATGAATGATCACAAGATCCGCAGTAGGCACCAAAATTCAAGTGTAACCCAAATTTTGGAAGGTGTTTGTCACAAGCAAAACACTTGGTGATACACTGGTAAAACTCCAGCTTCTCCGCCTTGGTCAAATCTTACATGAAAGGTCTAGTTTCTTAGGAAGTATTGATTCATTTTTCATATTACCTTGGCTTCCCCACTTACCTCATGTATAAAAATATTCCCCTTAATCCTTTCTTGGTTGAACACAATAATAAAGACAACTATATCACAATATTTCGAATCAAGATAAGGGTAATTCTATTCACAAGATTAATATATTCAGAGTATAGTTTTTCATCTCTAGTGTCGCTCCACTACTAGTAGGCCTGGACAGTACCCTGACAGAGTCACTTTAGGAACACAAACATTACTCCACTGCTAGCAAGCTAGGACAATACCTCGATGGAGTTGCTTACTTCACCTCCCTGCGTAGGAAGCCTTTCTCTTCTGTCATCCTTTATTTATTTATTTTATAGAGGACCGTGCATTGGAACTTATTCATTTCATGGACAGAAGAAGGATCCTGATTTATTGAGAGCAAAAGAGGTTATTCCTTTAGAGAAGAATATATAAGACCTATGGTATTGGTTTTCTCATTTATATTTTCACCTTGTCCTTCTCTACTTGATCAGATGAATTTGGAAAACACCGAAACATAAAGAACCAAGCATAGAAATGAGTTCCTAGAAAATATACAGGTGTCATAATTTCACACAAAGCTCTTCTTACATGAGGATTTTATTTTCCATCAAAATATCATCGACCAAAAAGTATGGAACCAAGATGAAGAAGAAGGAATAAAGGTTAGCCAAATGTTGCAGTGTCATAAGACCCCTTTGCTATTTAGCCACATTGTCTTTTGAGTCAAAGGGGACATCCTTCATGTGAAGTCTTATTAAAGAAAAGATGGAACAAGAAAAAAAAATCAAAAGGACAAAGTAAATGAAGACTAAATGAAAATATGATGCAAGAAAAAGTAAGAAAACACAAGTAAGAGTACAAAAAACAAGTACAAGATCAGTGTACCAGGGAGACTGGTATGCAACTAGGCCTACTCCTAACCTAATAAACTAGAAGGTCGAGGTAAAGTGTATTGAAATTTCCAATGTAACCATCGTAAATTCTCCTGCTTGCATACATAAAGATACAAGTGATTAAAACAGATATTAAAAAAGTGCAATATAAAATATAGGTGCTTGAATAACTTGCACAACAAACTAAATTTCTTTTCTGTCATCAGAAAGATATGTCATAGCTAGTACTTCTAATCAGCTCGTCCTCTTACCTTTTCTGTGAAAACCATAATTAAACAAACCTTGGAAGCTTCTTATGAATGTATCTTCATCTGTACTATCCTCCTTAGCAAACATGAGAAAATATCAAAACTTTTTATTTGTGATAGAGCTTGCCAGGTATGATTTCTCCAACCAATCAATGATTGCATCATGAAATTTGAAATAGTCCTCTTGAGAACCCTGAAATATTTGAAAAGATGAATTTTGAATTAAAAGAGTGGGATCAAGATGAAAATATTTTGAGGAAAAATGAATCGAATCGTATTCATAAGGCTTGTCAAAAAAGTGAGGGCCTGATATAACCATCAATGAAGGTTGAAGTTCCTCAAATGCTTGACAAGTATGTAAATAGTGAGATAAATGACACATATTAATTAATGTGAAACAATTGTCATTTGATATGTCAATGGGAGAATGATAAATCAAATGATAGTTAATATTATGATTATATGGATAGTTTGTAGCATGAGATTCTCGGTTGATAGACAAAAATGGTAAATCAGTTTGAACATATTTACAAATGCCCTGAAAAAATGAATCATCTTCCTTGCATGATAAATATAACAAACCATTTCCTTGTAACTGGTAGCACATTATACTAGCATCGTAATCATTGAAAGAAGTGAAAAGGAATGTCAATATAGCAAACACATGAAATCGGTCAAGATACAAGGAGTGAAGAAGAATTTGATTCGCTAGATAACTCATGCATTCATTAGTACTCAAGAGGATTTCAGGTGCGATGAAGAAAAGGATCAACAATATAACATTCACAAGAAAAACCAAGAGCTGACTATCCTGAAATGCATCTGATAGAAACAATTCCTTTAGCCAAAGATAGTATTTGAAATGGTCAACTTCATAGTTCAATGCTTCTATGAGAGATACAAACTCTAAACTCGAGTTAAGTACAAGAGCCTTGCATGGAGAAGAATGAACTAAAATAGAAACTTGAACCTAATCAGAAATCAAATCTTGAAATTTTAAAAAACTATATCTGAAACACCACACATATTTCAAGAAGAAATTCACATCCAGTGAACCCATGAGAAGAAAATAATTTTGCGAGAAAAAGTAGATCTGACTTAGTTCGGGGGTCTTACCAAAGTCGTGAGATCCTAACATAACCATCAACGAAAGTTGAGGTGCCTCGACTTCCTAACAAATCCTAGATCTTTTAAGCATAGTAAAATCAAATTTTGAAGATTGAATCAGATCATGGATGGTGTGAGGATAACTTCTTTCACTGATTTCAATGAGACTGCTACTAATTAGATGGTAGCCATATTTGTCACCGATTTGATCGGATTTTACAACATTAACAACTAGATTACTCAATTCAAAATATTCCTCAGAACGCAAATATAGAGATGTATGATCCAAAAAGAAATCATAAGGAAGCTAATTTGAAGAGTTGTTTTCATGTAAAATAAGAGATGATACGGGATGGAAAGGATACTCAATGATTTGATTGTTTCGGTTTTCATCATAGATGACCTCACTACCTTATGTCAATTAAGAATTTAACTCATCAAGTCAAGAACTTAAAGATCATGGAGTATCCTCATCGCAAGTTGATACATCACAAACGATAGAACACAATGAATAGTGAGATGGAGAGGAAGTTTCCATAAAAGAAAATTCTTTGAATGAATCATATTCTAGATCAAAATCTTCTTGAGAAATCGAAAGATTAGTTGGTGCACTTGGGTATTCATCATCACATACATCAACAGAGTCATTATCATCAGAATGATTATTTCCTACTACTATATATTGGTTAATCAAATCAACTTCATTCGATTCGCTAGCGAGATTAGTAGGTTGAAAATCATCCAAGAATGTAAGAGCATCATCTTGACATGGGTGACTTTGAAAGAGGGAAGAGAAATCAAAATTCTCATCACTTTCCTACCCTTATACCTATGTAACGTGACTGCCTTTTAACTTATTGCAATCTTAACCAACAACTTGAAAATCAAGAGAGTGTGAAGAACAAGTTACTGGAGTAGATTGATCAAGTGGATCATGATACAAAGATTCATGGAATGTAGATGATATAGGATAACATATGTCCCTTAAAGATGTAATACTTTTAGTGGAACCAAATTAAATAGTGAGGTTAAGAGTGCTAATGTCATCTTGAGGAATGAAATGACTAACCTTAACCCTAGGCTCCATGAACAATTCCAAGGTTTCCTCCATCAATTCTGGATCATGAGATGTGGATGAAGGTGGAAGAGGTAGATCGGTAATATGATTTGTGGATTTCCCAAATTCACCATCAACACATAGAGGCATCACGATTGGTACTAGAAAAGGAAAAAAAGGAATAATAGGTTTCTCCTCTAAAATTAGAGAGGTCTCATAATTTACAAGAGTTGGGCAAGCAGAAACATTAGGAGGTTTAGATTCGTCATGCAAAGAGTTATGAACCAAATTCTCAAAATTTTGTTTGAGGAAATCCCAATCTATGTATTTTTTTGGAAATTCATAATAGAGGTGAAGGGATTGATCAAAGAAATTTTCAGTTGATTCATTTGGTTTCATTCTTAGTTTATTAATTCTTTTAAGAACATCCTGGTAATCTCTTACATATCAAATACTAAGCAAAGCTCCTTGATGAGGTGTTCAAAAGAATGAATGGAAGTGGGTGGTAGGGTATGCCTCCATCGACTAACTCGACCTTTGAATTTGAGGTAGAAAAGAATACAAGCCACATCTTCATAGTCAATTTCATAGTGTTCACAAAACTTAAGGAAAAGAGATGCATACTCGGTAATAGGTGTATCATCCTCACTATCAAACTTAAATTGTGACAAGTCATTAAGTTGTTCCATGGAGATGAAAAGTTTACCAGGGGATAGGCTAGAAAAACATTTTGGGATTATGATTTGGGGATGAGCCATTTTAGATAAGAGATTCAAAACAAAATCAACAAGCACAACATGTAATGTAGGCCCCCTTCTGGTGCCATTTGTTCACGATGCTGGAAATCCGTTAACTAAGGGGGTCTCCCTGATGAAAAGTCATAATTAGACTTCACATCGTTTGGTGTGGGAGCCCTTCTGGAACTAAGGTTTGAATAGCATATAATCCTATAGATTTTCCTTGGCTGCAAATTTCAACACAAGAGAGAAATGTATAGGTGCTTTCAAATTAGCAAGTGAGTATTCCTTGTGGGTTGTTCAGCTACATAATGCATCAAGGTTCTTCTACCGAAAGGGGAGAGCAAAGTGTGCCTTTAAAAGACAAGTAATATTACCAATCTAGAAAATACATACGAGCATATAAATATAAATGAATTGTTGGACAACTAGTGAAATAGTTCACATAGAAACAATGATTTTTAAAACAAATACAACACACCTTTAACAAGATGAGTACCAAAGCCACTGAAATAGTTCAATTTCCTTAGTAAAAATGAGACAACATACATCGCAAAAATTCAAAGAATAGTCTTATGATATTTATGACATAAGCATGAAAGTGTGTTGGCACAACAACCTTTTGAATTAAGAAAAAGTTCCAAGATACATCAAGGAAATGAACACCACTAGCCCCAATAGTGGAACATTAGAGGAGTCACTTGCACCTCCAAAAGAACTATCTTCCTCTCTAATGCTCAGTAGGAGGAGCCAAGGTCAAAACTCCTTTGCATGATCTATGAGGGTGTATATATAATAAATGGAGTGAACATTCATCTCCCTTGTGAATCTTTGACTACCATCATGACTATTTGACTTCTTTATGACCTTTTGACTCCCTCATAACTTTTCACATTCTATACATAGCTCTTGGAATTCCTCTTTACATTACATTTCATATACATTGAAATTACATAATCCATAAATGATGTGGTCAATGATGACATGTCACATTGAAAAGATATGACAAGATATTGATGACATGGCAATGTCAAGCCATTCTTGTTGTTGCTATCTTTAAGTCTTCTTGAGAGATGGTGCATGTTCTTCTTCTCCCCCCTTCATCTGGATTGTAAGTAAGGATTCTTCAATGTGGTTTTGATTTTTGATCTTATTTTGTATTCTAGTGTTCCTTCATCTTCATGCCTGATGATCATTTTATCTCTTTAGCTCCATAGGTATCAACTAGCATGATCTCCTTCTTATTTTCCTCCATCATCATCCTACCATAATAAGATAGAGTACTTGCAACTAAAACCACTCATGACAGGCTGACATCTGCTAAACTAACATGTTTCATGAAATGACTTGTTAGGGCTAGAATTGGGTGACTGATTGAGTGATTGAATTAGGGATTTCATAATTCCAGAGTCCAAGGTATGGGATTGAGGCTTGAAACTTCACAATGTGTAGTTCAGGACAGACAGGGTCAAAAGATTGCAAAATTTAGGGGTTCAAGATCTCAAGGATGGGGCTTGAGGCTTGAGTTTTCCTAATGAGCAGTTCTTGAAGGACAAACTTAAGTAAATCCATAGTTGAGGGACCTAGGAGGTCAAGCTTGAGACTTCAGCCTTGAAGTTTCCCCATGTGAAATTCTGAGAGGCTATACTAGGTGACTGCATAATTGAGGATCTCAAGAGTTCAAGGTTGAGGCTTGGAGTTGCCCAATGCACAGTTCTGGAAGGAGAAAGATATGGTATATTGAACAATTAAGGGGTTAAAGGGATCAAGCTTGAGGCTTGAGGCTTTAAGTTTCCCAATGCGTAGTTCTAGAGGGAGAACAATCTCATGGCTTGTGCAGTTGCACTACTAAAGGTGTCAGGCTGGAAGCTTAAGGATTGACACTGCGCGATGCACAGTTGTGGCTAACTGGAGGGTAGAAATTGCATAATTATGAAGCTCAAGGGTCAAGGTTGGGCACTGTGACTGTGTGGTGTGCAGTTCCAAGAGGAAATATTAGGGCTTGAGGGTTGAGACTGCAAAGTGTGTAGTTGTGGAAGGTTGAATGAAGTCAAGTTTTCCGAGAGTGAAATTACCTAGGTAAGGCTAAGTGTGAGATCAGTGAAGCTTAGTTGAATAGAGACAAAAATAGATCATGATAAAACACTCAAATAGTGGAAGACACAACATTGATCACTCACAAAATAAGAACAACACGATGTCCTCAATGCGACAATGATACAACATACCTCTCCAAGTGTGACACAAAAGGTACACTTTGCAAAAAAAGTGACGACGCTTGTGCATGTAGAAATTTCTCTATAGATCAGCTAGCTCTAATACCATGTAGAATTTCCCACTGTAGATCACCAGATTATGCAATATATTAAAGAAAAATACTTGATCTACTTCTATAAACAAACTTGCGGAAGCTTAATCGATTATAAGCAAGATCAAATAGAACACATATAACAAATAAGGAGAAATCAATCACACATGAACACAGAAGAATACTCTGGGGAAATCCTCAACTAAAAACCCCAATCTCTGTATTATCATACAAGTGGAAATATCTCCGGATTACACAAAGATTTAGCTCACAACCTATCCATCTCTCAATACAATCCCTTGATGCTACTCATAGATTGAATAGACACAACATATGCCTTCCTTCATTCCTCCAAGCCTCCTATTTCCTTGTGCAGTTTCTCCTGGGTCCTTTGGCCGCCACCTGTGTGAATTACCTCACACACTGCTCACTAACCTTTGAAATAACTGCGCAATACTGAAGGATATAATTCCTTCTGCATGGATGAGTTTCTTATATAGGAAAAATCCTCCAACTGATAGTACAATGTCCCATCATCTCATCTCAACTGGGTCTCTGACTGAACTGGGATGCATGAGTTATTTATGAGAGAATATTCAATTATCTAAAGTGCAACAGTTACATGCATGCATGCATTAACTAACTAAACTCACAATCAGTTCCACAAACTGTTGGAACTAATCTAACTGGACTTAACTCAGTTAACTGAGCAAACTAATTACAACTCAAAGTACAACTCATCCTGATCTCCTTAATCAAGGGATAACTTCCTCAATCAAAGGGGAAACTGTTGCATGTATTCACATAGACTTCATGTTTGACTTTCTACAACTAATTAACTCAAGATGAATTAATTAATTATTTTACAAATAGCTGCTAAGATCAAATTCGAATTTTAATTCTCAATTTTAGTTCAGGGACTAACTAAAATTGGAATGTATCTCGAAATGCTATTTATAGCAATGCTAATTTTAGAATTTCTATTTTATCATTCCTTGTTGCTATTTCCAACACTAGTGCCTGAGATGCTATTTATAGCATTTCAATTTTTAGCATTTATTTTTGCTATTTTCAACACTCCCTCTCAACAAGAAAGGCATTCAACTCGAACCTGATGCTGAACCTTTGGAATGTTCTATATGCAGCACTTCTACCTAGCATTGTTGCTCCAACAACTCTAGAAACAAAAAAATAGCCAACCTGAATCATAATGATGCCTCTATCATCAAAGTCTCTGACTAATATTGCCTCCGTCGACTGAAAACTTTGCACCTCTGTGCTTTTCAATATCTGACATCTCTAGCCTCTGTCACTTTGACCTCTGACTGCATCAATCACATTGATTCTTGCTGCTACATCCGTGTTGATGTTGGTCCTATCTCCCAATACTGCATCCGCACTGCACCTCCTCTCATCATGTTGCATCGTGCTGCCCACTGTTACACTGCAACTCAGTTACTGAGAAGTAAGTAACTGATCTCCCAATTGACCTTCTTGTTGGGCTAGAAACATCCTTTGATGCTTAAGCTTCCTCTGCACTCCATCCGCATCTATCTCTACTAGTCCTGCTACTCCTTTTCAGGGCTCCTGTAGAGAGGTCTAATCAAGGAGGTTGGGTACCTCAATGATCCTGACCCTATTCCAACCTTCTTAGGAATGTCGCTCCACATCGCCCCACCTCCCACTTGGAGGTATGGATGCATGTGATCCCTCTACCCACTTTGCTCGAAATTTCCCCCTACTGGAGGTCTCTGCATGAGTGGATGCCTCCACTCAGTCTCCTCTCAGCTTCTCCAGTTGTGGCTGCTCCACAACCTCCTGAAGCTACTTCACCAATTTTGGCTCCTCCACAATTGTTTGAGACTTCTTCTAGCACTGCATGTTGAGAGGTAATGTACTCTCCCTCTTAACCACCAAGTCTCCAATAGTTTCCTTGCTCCTTAAGGCTTTGCATGCATCTTGAACCTCAACAACATACAGGTTCTTGACTCGTGAACTGATCTACTTCACTTGTCTCATGGTGATGTGTCTAAGGAAAACATTTCCCTTACTGAAGACTACATAATAACCTTTGTCTTCCAGCATCGTGATCGATACCAAGTTCTTCTTCAGTCCTGGCACATACTTCACATCTATCAAGGTAATGCGACATCCATGCTCCCTCTAAAAAAAAATTGTGCTCACACCTGAAACACTATACTTTTCATCATTACCCACTACTATGAGTATCTTGAGGTCTTTCTCCTCCAAGGTATTGAACGGACTCTTATCGCCAGTCATGTGGAATGAGGCTCCACTGTCAAGAAACCAAGTACAGCCCATCATCGATGAAACCATGCATGTGATGAGGGTAAAATTCAATTCAAACTAAGAGGCTAATGCCTCACTTTTAGATCCTTCCTTGGATCCCTTCTTGGATTTCTTCAATGGACAATTTTTTGCATAATGGTCCACCTCATGACAATGAAAGCATCGCACTTTTGATTTGTCAAACTTCTTCCCACCATGGGAAGAAATCGATTTGGGATGAGAATCATTCTCCTTCCCTTTCTTTTCCTTACTCGCTAAGGCGCAATTTTCTTCATCCTCTTTGGATGGAGAACCATCTCTGGTGCTTCTTCTTATCTCTTCCTGCATTAGATCCAACCAAAGTCATTCCCAATATGGAAATTTCTCTCTTCCATTTACCGAGTCTTGGTATCTATGCCAGCTCTTAGGAAGACTGAGGAGAGCAAGACTCACCATGTCATCATCGGCTGTCGTGATCCCTACACTTCCAAGCTCATTGCTATAGGTGGTGAGCTTGTTCAGATATGTAGAGATCGTGTTACCCTTTTCACACTTGATTTTCTGAAGCTTGTCTTTCAGTGCCAGCTTCCTCTAATCACTTCTATTCTGATATATATCCTTCAATGTTTTCCACATTGAAAATGTTGTCTCCTTCCGATGGGGACTTGAGACTATGTGGTCTCGAACTCCCTCCAGAAGGATTCTCCTTACTCTAGCCACAAATTTCGTCCATTCCGCAAATTCTTGGGCATTAGCAGCTACTCGCTTGGGGACTTCTTGATCAATGAAGTCCTTCAAACCATTGTCCTCTAATACTGCTTCCATGCGATCCTTCCAGGCTATGTAGTTCGAGTAGCCATCAAGGGCATACTCAAGTCTCAAACCGTTGAACACCATTGGTGAAATTTGAGATGTGATAAGAATTCAATTTCTATAATCATGAACTTCAAACTTTGAACTTCTCCCTTATTTGTATAATGTTCTTCGTTTTGATCACCTTTGCTCTAATACCATGTAGAAATTTCTCTATAGATCAGCTAGCTCTAATACCATGTAGAATTTCCCACTGCAGATCACCAAATTGTGCAATATACTAAAGAAAAATACTTGATCTACTTCTACAAACAAACTTGCAGAATCTTAATCGATTATGAGCAAGATCAAATAGAACACATATAAGAGAGAATGAGAAATCAACCACACATGAACATAGAAGAATACTCTAGGGAAAGCCTCAGCTAAAAACCCTGATCTTTGTATTATTATACAAGTGTAAATATCTCTAGATTACACAAACCTTTAGCTCACAAGCTATCCAGCTCTCATTACAATCCCTCAATGCAGTTCATAGACTGAATAGACACAACATATGCCTTCCTTCAGTCCTCTATGCCTCCTATTTCCTTGCGTAGTTTCTCCTAGGTCCTCTGGCTACAACATGTGTGAATTACCTCACACACTGCTCACTAACCTCTGAAATAATTGCGCAATCTTGAAGGAGATAATTCCTTATGCATGGATGAGTTTCTTATGTAGGAAAAATCCTCCAACTGATAGTACATTTTTCCATCATCTAATATCAATTGGGTGGCTGACTGAACTGACATGCATGAGTTATTTATGAGAGAATATTCAGTTATCTGAAGTGCACCAGTTATATGCATGCATTCATTAACTAACTGAACTCACAATTAGTTCCACAAACTGTTGGAACTAATCTAACTAGACTTAACTTAGTTAACTGAGCTAACTAATTACAACTCAAAGTACAACTCATCCTGATCTCCTTAATCAAGGGATAAATTCCTCAATCAAAGGGGAAACTGTTGCATGTCTTCACATAGACTTCATGTTTGATTTTCTACACTAATTAACTCAAGATGAATTAATTAATTATTTTACAAACAACTGCTAAGATCAAATTCGAATTTTAATTCTCAATTTTAGTTCAGCGACTAACTAAAATTGGAATGTATCCCAAAATGCTATTTATAACAATGCTATTTTTAGAATTTCTATTTTATCATTCCTTGTTGCTATTTCCAACGGTGGTACCTGAGATTCTATTTATAACATTTCTATTTTTATCATTTCTTGTTACTATTTTCAACAGTGCGACAATGTATAAATATTTGGAAATGAGTGTAAAACATGTCTACATGATTAAAAGGACTCATCAACACCAAAGTTCCCTTTGAAACAAGTCAAAACTCCACTTTACACCATAAGCGACACTTCCCATGCCAAAATACAACATTTTCTATATGAAGAGAAAAGTGCAAGAGACACTTGTGATATGTGAATGGCGGTGAAAGTGACACATGTGATATGCGAACTACGATGAAGGAAACACATGCCAGAGAAAATATAACATGAAAGTGACACTAATTAAGGTGAAATAAAGTGAAAGCGACAGTTGAAACATGAAAACGATAATCATGAAAGTGAAAGTGCACAAAAGAGACAGTTTAAAAAACTCACTAAAACAGAAGTACATTCACAACCAAAAGTGAGATACTGTCAATGAAAGTGTGCACTAACTTTCAACATAGGTTGAACATCGTGTAGAAATTATCTTGATGGACTTGTGTTATGTTTGTTCAAGCTTGCATAAAAGAGTGCACTCATGAACTTGTTGCAGACTGAGCATGTGTAAGCATGTTCCTTTGACACTTATCGGTCGAACATAAAGTGACTATGGAACAAACAATTGCAAGATCCACAATAGGCTCCAAAATTCAAGTGTAGACCAAATTTTGGAGGGTGTTTGCTATAGTGAAAACACTTTCATCTCATATGACAATGTCCATTTTTCTTTATCAATTATGGCTTTACTTGTTACAAGGTTGAGCATAATATAGGCATTCATCATCAAATGGAAAAACTAGTATTATTGTGCTATAGGTGGAAGATCTCCTTCTCAATGGTCACTCCATATCTAGGATTAATTATTTGAAGTGCCAACTCAATGAGACCTTTGAGAAAACTAATTTAGGGATATCGCATTCCTTTCGTAGTTTCAAATTTCTTAGACTTCTATTGGGATTTCTCTTTTTTAGTCACAATATAGCTTCAATGTCTTGTAGATTTTTGGTATGGAATATAGTAAGGTATTTATTATCTACTACTTTATAGTTGAGTTCATAAGCCTAATTTTCTTCAACCTTGCTTGATGCATCTATTTATCAAACTTTGTTTGGTCGTTTTCTTTGTATTACACATCATTAGCATAATATTCCCTTTACAATCAATATATGTTCCTCCTAAATGAAATATCCTTAAAAGAGTCAATGGGAGGTTGCTAAGTATATTTCATGTTATCTTAAGGGCACCACTAGTGTGGGAATTCTCTAATCAACAAGGTTAAACATCCATGTTCTTTCCTTTTTTGATGCCAATTGGGTAGATGATTGTGATGACTGCCACCCATCCTTAGGATATTTTTTCTTGGCATGGTTTTAGGCTATTTTTATAGTGTTCTAAGAACTAATAAGGGATAGAAATTAACAATGTAAGAGTTACCATAACTCTCACTTGGCACAAAATTTTGGCCCAACCTGTGAAATTGCTCAGAAGACATATTAGAGTATTAAAAATCAATGTTTTAGATTTGTAAGGGCTCCAATATCAAATATATATTAAGAAAAATGTCAGATATTCAAATATTCTTCAAATTAAGGTTTTAAATGTATGTCAATTACAAGTGCCATAAATATTTATTAGAATATTTTTTTTTGGTGACTAATTGTTGTGATAAAGAGGAGCACCATTATTATTTTTCATCTTGCCTCCAAAGAAATCGACTACAAAAATTAAATTTATTGAAGGCTCGTGTTAGACACACTAGGAAAGTGAAGAAATAGAATTTAGGTTCTCCCAATTAGAAAAAAATGTTAATCAAATGGATGGTATTATGTTTTCAAAGGTGGATTTATGAGGCTTTCAAGAAAACCTTAAAAGATAAATTATGGGTGAAATGGAATAGAAGATAAACAAAAATAAACAAAATGAAAAATGTCAAAGAAGAAATATAAAAGTCCATGAATACCATGGGAAAGCTACTTTTGGAGAGGATTCCTAAAAGGGATATAGAGATCCAAGAAAATAATGGAAATAAGGAGAACAATTGTGATAGAAATCAATCACCTTTGGGGAGTACCTTATCATAACCGGACAGAAAAATATCAGTTCAACCATAGTCATGAATTTTCAATCCCATATCCATATCCTTAGGTCTTCAAGTTAGCACCAAGGAATTACTACATTTTGAAAATTGATATGAGGAAGTTTGATGGTAATTATCCTATAACATGGATATTACATATGGAGAAATACTTTGATCCACACCAAGTGGCATCATTAGAACGAGATCAACATGTATGGTATCAATGGATTTGTGAAAGGAAAAAGGATTATGTTATATCTTGTTCCATTTTTACAGAGGGATTGATAGCACATTATAGGGATATTAAGAGGAATTCATTCCTTAGTCAATTGCTAAATATTTGATAGAAAGGTCTAGTTACAATGTACATTAAACAATTCCAAAAGTTGGGTCTTAGGGTAAAGAATATTTTAGAGAATAATTTGTTAGACCTATTCATGGGATATTTAGAGGAAAGCATCCAATGGGAGGTGCATATCGTTGAACATAAACATCTAAAACATTATTTTAGTCTAAAAAGGAAAGTAAAAAGTAAACAAATTGTTCACTAATAATTATAGAGTAAATGACGCTCCCTCTCCCAAAATAACAAGGTTTACTCAACAAATGGATGAAATACGACCAAAGGGACTATCTTTCGACTATGATGTTAATTATAGTAAGGGGAATAAATGTAGTGAGAGGAAATTATTATATATAGATTGTGAAGATGGAGACCAGGAAGTGGAATTGTCACAAGATTTAGAGCTAGATGAGATTACTCCAACATTATTTTGTCATGCATTGGCAAGTATCAATGCTCCACAAACCCTAAAGATATAAGGATATATCAAAAAGAAAAGGTAACACTATTTGTTGATTTAGGTAGTACCATAACATCATCAATTACAAATTGGAAAAAGTTCTTAATCACGTTGTATATATTGCACCAAAATTTTATGTAATTATTGAAAATATATGTACCATAATTTTTTTAGGGGAGTGGTATATTATTAAGTTAAATATGGAGTGTTATTTATTGGATATTACTATCATTGCAATCCAAATATGTGATGCTGATGTTTTATTCGAGGTATAATGGTTACAATCGTTGGGAACAATGACCCTTAATTTTCAAGATCTTTTCATAAGATTTTCCTTAGAAGGAAAGGAAATTAAGCTTAGAATTATCCAAGGGAAACCTAGTGAACTGATAAGCTTTAATACAATGACAAAGTTAATAAAAAAAAGGGACACGAAGGTGTAATTTCACAATTGTGTTCATTAGATTTTCAAACATCTATATATGTTGCTCTAGTGGATCTCCATAAGTAATCAAAAATCATTTCAATTTATTTGGAGAGATAACTAAGGGTATTCCTCATGTTCAAGTTCATAACTATGCTATTAATTTAAATTATAGAAGTGTTCCACATATAAATGAAGAAGTAAAAACCATACTAGAAGCATAAACAATCCTTGAAATAAGGATTAAGAAATTGATCAATTCAACACTTGTGGAGTACCTCATAAAATAGAAGAACCTACCTGTGTAAGAGGTGACATGGGATGATGACGCATTCATATATAATCATTGTCAATTAGTCAATTGTTTGGGACAACCCTTGTTTGAATAAGATGGACATGTTAACCCTAAGCTATATAAGCTTCTTGTTAGCCCTAAAACCCATTATTAAGCCCTAGATATTGAGTGATTACATTTATGATGTTTTATTGTTATGTAGGTTAGAGTCTTTCATGGTCCAAATTTTATTATAATTGTACCCTTTGTCTCCTATATGCATGCTAAGTAGACCTAATGTTAGGATAAACAAATCTTTTCTTGTACATTGTACTCATTGTAAAAGGAGGTTCTCCCATCAAAGAGGACTATAATTGTTTGTTTCTTGTCATTTTTAAGGTACAAGGTTCATACCATCCTCTCTATTTCTTTGGATATACACTATTGAAACCAAGGATGAATAACTTGAGAAGTTAAAGGAATTTAAATCCTTCTTATAAATTGAAACAATCATAAGATCAAATATATTATGATTAATTGTGGATATAGACACTTTGGTGATGGATTTCATTCATTTCTCACATCTCATGGCATTATTTGGAAAAATACAACCCCTTAGTAAGATAAACAAGTGCATCTAAGAATAAGAACCATGTGGGAAATTTCTTGTTGTATGTTGCATTTTCATGAGATGGAGCTAAACTTATAGGGATAAGTAATCTTTTGTATAGCTCATATCATTAATTGAACACTTGATATATTTAGCCTATGACTCTTTTTGAGAGATGGTATGGTTAGGAACTCTTTATTGTGAATTTTAAAGTCTTTGGATCTCTTGCATGGACCCATATTCCCAAAGAAAAGGACAATAGGTTATGGCCCACAAGATAACATTGCAATCTAATGGGATATATTTGTTAATTGAAGTTATAAATGGAATATTTTTACTAAATTTAGAAGTGCACTAAATTTGGCAAAGGGACCCACAAGTGAAGGTAAGGAACAATTATATTTTTCTTAATTTTGACTTAGGAAAATTCTAATTTTCCTATAGTTAAAAATAGAATCAATCTTAGCCATCCATTGAGTTTTAATCTCACTTGTTCGTGGAAGATAGAAGGTGAAGTAGACTTTATAAGATGAGAAAGGGCAAAGAATTAACATATGTGTTGGGAACGGGTTCCCCCAAGAGTAGTTTTGAAGCTAAAATCCCATGTTTTGGGACAATTTTGTAATAAAGTTGTAAAGTCTCTGCATTTTGTGGTCGTGGAGCATGAAGGTGTCAAAAGTCATAAAGGGTTGTCTGCCCTTATTTTGTAAAGTCTCAAGTCGGCTGTAAAGATCTACCCATGGTCCATGGACCATGGGATTGTATAAAAAGGAGCTAAGTAAGTAAGCTCTAAGTAGTTAGTTAGTAGAGAAGAAGAGTGGAGATGGTTTTCACATAGTGATCTAGCTTGGAGAAGTCTAGTGTTTTCGGGTATTAGCGTAGGTAGAGGCTCTGTAGTTGAATGCGCAGAGGCCTAGGGTAGAAGTCTGCAGTTGTGTGTGCAGGGTGGATAGAGTCTATATTAAATTGGAGATATCAATAAAGAGAAGTATTCTGCAATTATTGTGTATTTAGTCTATGTTAATGCATCTGATTATATTGCGTTACGATGTGAGCTTGTATTAATGTTTATTTGATGCACGAATGTATGTGATTATATCTGTTAATTGAACGCAAGTGAGAATATCAGTTTACACGATGATAATTGTAATTGATTGGTAGAATAAGTAAAACACTTGAGATAACTTGGGAACCTATACAATACATCGTCATAGGAGTGCGAAAGTACATGAACTTCTGGTTAGGGCTATGCGAAGGTCACTCGTACACCTTCGTGGAGGTATTGAAGGGCGGGATAGAGGGTAGATTGATAAGCCCTAAGGCTTAGAGACCTATGCGAAGGTAGGAGCAGGGGGTATAAACCTACATCACGATCATCTCAGGGTGCAGAAACTTGGTTCCAGCATTCCCCCATACTGCTTCAGGTGAGACTTTGATCTGCACTATGTGAGCTGATGCCGAAAGGGCTAGTAGTGTAGGGATTTGTTTGGTTGACTAACGCTGAACCTGGGTCAGGGCCCACAAAAGCCAAAAAATGGTTCTATTTCTGGGACTGGGACTTTGCATAAGAGATGTGTGATGTCATATCACTGGAATCCAACTAAGAAAGAGATCGAAGGTTGGTTGGATAGGAAGATCCACGAATTTGCGACGCAGGAGAACAAAAATTTGTGGCTAATGAAGGAGTAATGGTTAGACAGGTACCTGTATACAAAAATCCATGAGATTTTTTTTCTGTTCCTTTCTAGTTGAGTTATATGAGTGGATCGTTAAGCTAGTGGATAGCCAAGGAAGGTGGAGGTTAGACGGTCCTATTGTCTAGACCCTAGAGTTAGTACAGAGACTGGAAGCCTCTAAGGATAAGATCACCCGCACTGTCAATCATTGACTCAATCGTATCATAGGAGGGTTTGTGACTGAATTTGAGGTCGATACCTTAGTCAATTACAGTGAGGCGGAGCGACACTTTTTCAAAGGTCCACGAGGTAAGTACTTGAAGTCTTTAAATACTTGAATTAAGATGTTATTGCATGAAAACCGGGTTATGCAGCTACTTGATGTTTAGAGCTACGCGAAGTGGAAAGACTTACAGGAACGAAGGAAGAAAGGGTCCTGAATATAGCCCACTAATTTCACCTCCTTTGAGTGATGACAATGGAGTAGCATAGGCTTCTCCATGAAGTGCAGTTCAGTTGATAAAACAAGGGTTCCTACAATTACCACCTCCACCTTCACCACTGTCACCTACAAATTCGCCCACACCACCACCACCTCCACCACAGTTCATCATGGTGAATTTAGTGAAGTTTCCATTGTTTAAGGGCTTTGGAAATGAGGACCCGAACCAATTCTGGTTCATCATAAAAGCTGTATGGGAATCTCAGGCCGTCACAGACGATCACATGAAGAAGGCAACATTGGTTAGTGCTTTGCAGCATCACGCACTAACTTGGTACATCAAGTACTCTAATGATAACCCAGACACTGCTTTCACAGATATCTAGACCGTGCTGAATAAAGAGTTCAGTAGGCCTAAATCCAAGGTGCAGTCGACTATGGGTTTTAAAGAAATTGCGATGAAACCAAGTGAGACACCTTGGGAGTTGGATCAGAGGTTAAAGTGTATAATCCGCGAAGATAAGATGAATTTAACGGATGGACAACACTGTGAATGGTTCGTGGCTTTGCTCCTGTGTCACCAAAGGGTTGCACTCTCACAACAGAAGATTATGACTCAGGAAAAGGCATTGGAGATTGGAATATGGTTGCGTGAAACACTGATGCAAGATTTGAGTCTAGGTGTTCAACAGATCCATGCGCAGTTGCAAAATCTTTGCCTCGAAATGCAAAGTCTGAAGTAGGATAGAATAGTTCAGCTAGAGGCGCGCAAGGAGATATTGTGCCTGAAATGTAAAGGTCAGGGACATGACAAAGACCACTACCTGGTCTTTGAGAACTATATTGGAGGAGGAGGACTAATTCCTTTAAGGCTGGAAGCCCAAGCATGACCGAGTGTGGGGCCTGCGTTGTGGTGCGCTATATGTCAGGTAGCAGGGAAACATAAGACTGATAATTGTCATTTGCTGCAGAAGTTTGTACAAATTCCACAACAAATGTTCTGCAACTTCTGTAGGTCGGTAGGGCATGATGAACACAATTGCCGAAGTTATGAATTGATGATGGATAGAACACCCGCCTATAGAGTTCAGGCAGAAACGTAGCCTCCTGACTAGGGCATTGGGATGGCGCAGACAGGATTTCAGGGGCGCAGACGAGGCTGAGGTGGAGGAGGACCTAGCAGAGGTCGAGGATAGCTGATTTGTTACAATTGTGGAGGACCAGGACACTATGCCCGTGAATGCACTAACCTAATGCATCCTTCATGCAAATATTGTACTAAGTTTGATCATGAGACTGAGGACTATCCTACACTAATAGCAAGGATACATGACAAAGGGGTGCTACCTCCACAGCCGACTTAGAACCTGTAGATCATGAGGGTTGAGCCTTGTGAAGAAGATCCGAACGTGAATATAGTGCTCCAAAGTGGAATTGCAATGGGTGACGATAAAGAGAAACAATCTAAAGATAGTGCATGGGTTTGCAAAGTTCCAGAGAAGGAGGTTGAATTTGATTTGGAGCATGCATGCGAAATGTTCATGGAAGAAAATAAGAGCTTCGTTGAGGCCTCTACCTCAGGGAGCCGAGATAAACCTGTTCAGGAAATGGACCCTTATATGCTTACGACTTTTCTATAGACCTACATGAAGCTGCTGCGCAATAACAAGGTTGTGAAGTGGTTACAAGAACTTATAAATGGATGCACTGGAAACACTCCGGGTGAACTGCACGTGGTACGAAAGATTGGTAAGCATAAGGCAAAGACAGGACATGAGATGAGATTCACCATGCATATAGGAGAATATGAAATGGATCAAGTTATTCTGGATCTAGGGTCAGATGCGAACTTTTTGCCAAAGCAGACTTGGGAATGGAAGGGAAGACCCGCGCTGCAGTGGTCTCCAATTTAGTTAAGGATGGAAAATCAGCAGAAGATCATCCCCATGGGACGGTTGTAGGGAGTAACTGTAGATATTGAAGGCACGAACACATTGGCTGATTTTGAAGTAATGGAAATTGTGGATGACAAAATCCATGCCCTGCGCTCCTTGGCATTGACTGGGCTATTGACATGAATGGGGTAATCAACCTAAAGAAGTGAAAGATGATATTTGAAAAGGAATTACTTTGCATAATAGTACCCCTAGTTCCTAAAGAAGGATCCCGCTATATTGAACCAATCCACAATTACAAAAGCAATGACGATTTGGACTGCATATATAAGATAACAATGCGAGACCAAGATTGGGTGAATCCGATAATGGATGGACGAATTACATGGGATCGCGAGAGTTCCTACACCTCAAACTTGGATGAGGAATTAGAGCACTGGAAGAATTGGCTACATGAAGTAACTACGCTCAGCTGTAACATGATGACCTAGTCGCTACGCTGTGTGTCGTCAGAGGTAAGAAATATGCCCACTTATGATGGCTTAAATGATGTGGATGTGTTTTTGGATGCATTTGAGAGGGAAGTACCAGTGAAGTAGCACTTCTAGGCTTTAGACTGGGCACTGCGCGCTATGCCTGCGAGATGGTGGGGTACGCGTAAGGGTAGTTTTGATGATTAGCGCGAGTATAGGAGGATGATGAGAACACGCTTTGGGAAGCCGTATGACGGGAAGGATGATCCACGCAAACACTTAGCCAAATGGGCTAAGGCCTATGGAGCGAAGCCCCAATCTGAATGGGTGCACTTGTCCTGTCACACCCTGGATGTCATTCCGATGAACTGGTACTTGGAGATAGAGCTCCGCCATGGCACAGAAGAATGGGATATTTTGCGCGAAGTGTTCATAATGACATTCAACTTCGAAGATGAGTTTGACTGTATTAACGAAGTGGTACAAGAAGTTAAAGCAGTGATATTTAGGATACCACAGGATCCTTTGGATCTGATTCAACCTGATTGGACTACTCAGTTGACCCACACGTTGGAATGCTATAATGTGACTATTGAAGAAGAAGACGAGGACCCCCGAAAGATTAATATCCCTGAAACTAAGGGTCACTGCGAGGTCGAGGGACCACAGATCGAGAATCTTGATATAATCACGCCACTAAAAACTAAACAGATAAATATTGGCATGAAGGCGGAGCCCAAAATTCATGAAGATTAGATATTACTGGGATGATGTGATGGTAGATAAGGTTGCTGAATTGCTCTGCGAATACTAGGATTTGTTCCCTACCAAGTTTATGGAGTGAAAGGGGATAATATGAGACCTGGGCGTCATGAAGATCACGTTAAGACCTGACGCAAAGCTGGTCAAGCAAATACCTTACCGTCTCAATTCGAATTATAAGGAGAAGGTCCTCTTAGAGTTAGATAAGATGCTCGTGGCAGGCATCATTGAGCTCGTAGATGAATCTGATTGAGTAAGCCCAATGGTGGTACAAGAAAAGAAGCAGAAGGATGAAATACAAATATGCGTAGATATTAAGAAGTTGAATGATGATTGCGTGCAGGATCCTTTCCTGACTCCATTCATTGATGAGGTATTGGATATTGTAGGTGGCTAGGAAGCGTACTCCTTCACTAATAGGTTCTCCGGGTACCATCGGATCAAAATCGTGCCTGAAGATAAAAGCAAGATGACCTTCAAGATTGAATGAAGATGTTTTCAGTACATCGTAATGCCTTTTGGATTAAAGAACGTGCCTATGATTTTTTTGGGCGTAGTCATTGCTGCATTCAAAGACTTCATTCATAAGTTTCTTGAGGTGTACTTTGACGACTGGACTGTGTTTGGGTTGGTAAAATGCCATGTGCAACGTTTGCGCTTAATGCTAGATACTTGTCGAAGGTACTCGATTGTGCTCAATATAAAGAAATGTTTGTTTTGTGTCCCTTTTGGGACTTTGTTGGGTCATGTTGTATGCAAATAGGGATTGATGGTAGACCCCATGAAAATTGTAGTGATAATTAACTTGGAGGTGCCAAGGAGTGTGAAACAGTTGCGTCCAACATTAGGACATACTGGTATGAAGTTTATCAAGGGCTACGTCCAGATCACCGCACCTATGGAGAAGTTGTTGAAAAAGGATGTCATGTTCTATTGGAATGAGGACTATTATAAAAGCTTAGATGTGCTGAAAGGAAAAATGGTCATTGCGCCGAATTTAGTCTTCCCAGATTGGGAGAAGGAGTTTCATGTACATGTAGATGCATCATGTATAGAACTAGGAGCAACACTGACACAAGTCGACGAAGGAGAATTGGACCATCCTATAGAATTCACAAGCAGGAAGTTATCCAAGGCTGAGAAGAACTATTCCACCACCGAGCATGAAGTACTAGCCATGGTATACATGCTCCAGAAGTTTAGACACTATTTGCTAGGTTGGCATTTTAAGATGTATACAAATCATTCTGCGTTGAAATATTTGGTCAATAAGCCTATGTTGGGGGGGAGAATCTGCAGGTGGTTGTTATTGTTCCAGGAGTATGATTTTAAAGTTATTATGAAGCCTGGATGACTGAACGCGGGACCAGATCATCTGTCACGCATCAAAATGGGAGAAGAGCCCACTAATTTGGAGGAAGGGTTGCTTGACATGTAGCTCTTCGTAGTGTGCATCGCAGATGCTCACTTTGAAGACATCATACACTTCCTAACAATAGGAACTTCCCTGAAAAGCTACACCACCCAACAAAAAAAGGAGTTAGTGGTGCGCATGGCATACTTTTCTATCATTGTCGAATATTTGTACAAAATGGGGTCTGATGAAGTATTGTGATGATATGTACTAGATTTTGAAAGAAGCAATATCCTCATGGATGCTCATAGGGGTGCCGCAAGAGGGACTTACACAGGAAGGGTGACTGCGCAGAAGATTCTATGCGCAGGGTTGTGGTGGCCAACCCTCCATAAGGATTCAAAAGCCCATTGCAGGGCGTGTGACGTGTGTCAAAGGATTGATAGGCCATCGTGGAGAGATGAGCTGCCTCTGAACTCACAGATGACGTTACAACCTTTGGGCAATAGATTTTGTGGGACCCATTCAGCTCAAGGAAAGAAGACAGGTGCGCGGTACATTATCACCATGACTCAGTATTTGACTCAATGGGAAAAGGCACAACCTATGAAGGATTGCACAGGCATGATTATTGTGAATTTTCTCTTTGAGTATGCACTGACGCGATTTGGGTGTCCAAATATTTTGATGAGTGATCACGATACACACTTTCTGAATGAAACAATCAGCACGTTGATGACGAAATTTCAGGTATATCACCAGAAAAGCATGCGTTATCACCCACAGGCTAATGGGACGGTTGAAGGATTCAATAAGGTACTAGAAAATGTGTTGACCAAGGTTTGCAATGCTCAGCAAAATGATTGGGACCTATGCATACCCGCAATACTATGGGATTATTGAACGACGTGAAAAAAGTTGACTAGACAGACACCCTTTAGGCTTGTATATGGTGTTGAAGCAGTGATGTCAATGGAATACATTGTGCCTAGTCTACGCATAGTGGCATTCATGGGTATGACAGATCGCAGAGCCTTGAAAGAGAGGCTCACGCAACTTGCCAAGCTTGGGGAAGAAAGGTTTCTGGCTGGATTTCACCAACAAATCCAAAAGCAACGCAAAAAAGCATGGCATAATCGACACATTAAACTGCGTACTTTTAAGGTAAATGGTCTGGTTTTTTTATATGACTGCAAGTTTGATAAATTTCCAAGGAAATTTAGGATGCACTAGCTAGGGACCTATGTCATTAAGGAGATTATTGATGGTGGAGTAGTTCAGTTGGTTAAATTGAATGGAGATCCCTTCCTAGGAAAGGTGAATGGAAGCCGATTGAAGCCATACATCATTGATCAGTCCAGGTAACTATATGAAGGTAGAATAGTCTTAGCACTCCAAGAAGCTGAAAGGAGGTGCGGGACTATAAACTACACTACCCGGGGTGGGAAACTGCGCGATCGGGGGATTACGCGGCCAAGGAGATGTCACAGGGTTTGCAACAGCGCGGAGAGATATGTTCTACCTAGTGAAAAACCACGCAAGTCAGCCGAAAAGTGACCATTAAAGTCACTATTCATGATTTGACGATGAGAAAATGGCCAAATGGAGTGGGGGGTGGAATTTAAAACAAAATTGATGGGTAAGATCCTTGAAAATCTACTGCCAATTTGGCATTAATAAATGGAATTTGGGGGGAATGGTTGGATTTGAATTCAAAATAGCCTGTAAATTACATGTGACTACCCAACGAAAAACACTTGGCATTTTGAGCATGAACCACACATTCTTCAAAGAATTGCTTGACTGGCCAGTGTTTGATCAATTTCCAGATTCCAACTGCAATATCATCCCTGACATTATCCCAGGATCAGAAGCTATGGATGCCAAAGCAGTGATAGGCGAGGGGGCTATGTCAGAAGTAAAGGAGCAGCGTGCAACCATTGTCACAGAGGAAATAACGACAGTAGATAGTGCAATAACAGACTACAAAAGGCTATTTGAACAGTCATTCGAAGTACTGACCAGTCTGCAAGAAGATCCTTATGTACAAACGCTAGAGATAGAGGTGTGAAAAATGCAGTAGCACTACGATGTGGTGAAAGGAACACCATGCACTGTCTCCCTCACATAGAGACTTATGAAGCTGTAAGAGGCCAAAACACTGAAGGAACAGGTAGATGCACCTCAGCATAAAGAGGTAGTGTTGAAGGCGCACTTGAAGCCTTGGTTAGACAAGGCCTATTAGATGATGACCTCCATTGAAGGAAAGCTTGCTAGTCTCAGGCGACTCAGCAGAAGCTTCAGGCTGATGGTTCAGGACCAACGACATAGCAGTTGGTCAAAGAAGTGAAGCAAGCACCTGCGCAATGCATCACCGAGGTGGTATTCATATAGGTCGAGCTGGGAGCTCTTCGCACCAAGATCTTTGCACCCGCAGAGTGACTCGAGGGTGAGTCACCATGTTTGTGTTGGGGGCCTGTTGGGAACGAGTTCCCCCAAGAGTAGTTTTTGGACTAAAAGCCCATGTTTTGGGACAATTTTGTAATAAAGTTGTAAAGTAACGGCATTTTGTGGTCGCAGAGCACGAAGGTATCAAGAGTCATAAAGGGTTGTCCACCCTTATTTTGTAAAGTTTCAAGTCGGCTGTAAAGATCTACCCATGGTCCGCGGACCATGGGATTGTATAAAAAGGAGCTAAGTAAGTAAGCTCTAAGTAGTTAGTTAGTAGAGAAGAAGAGTGGAGATGGTTTCTACAGAGTGATCTAGCTTGGAGAAGTTTAGTGTTTTCGGGTCTTAGCGTAGGTAGAGGCTCTACAGCTGAGTGTGCAGAGGCCTAGGGTAGAAGTTCGCAGCTGAGTGTGCGGACCCTTGTAGCTGTGTGCACAAGGAGGATAGAGTCTGTATTAAACTGGAGATATCAATAAAGAGAAGTATTTTGAAATTAGTGTGTATTTAGTCTCTGTTAATGCATCTAATTATATTGTGTTACGATGTGAGTTTATATTACAATGTTTATTTGATGCAGAAATGTATGTGATTATATCTATTAATTGAACACAAGTGAGAATATTAGTTTATGCAACGATAACTGTAATTGATTGGTAGAATAAGTAAAACACTTGAGATAACTTGGGAACCTATACAATACATCGTCATAGGAGCGCGAAAGTACCTGAACTACTGGTTAGGGCTACGTGAACATCACTCATACACCTTTGCAGAGGTACTGAAGGGTGGGATAGAGGGTAGATTGATAAGCCCTAAGCCTTAGCAACCTACGTGAAGTCAGGAGTAGGGGGTATAAACCGACATCACGACCATCCCAAGGTGCGGAAACTTGGTTCCAACATCCCCCCATACTGCTTCGGGTGAGACTTCGGTCCACACTCTATGGGTTGATGCTGAAAGGGCCAGTAGTGTAGGGATTTGTTTGGCTGACTAACGCTAAACTTCGTTCAAGGCCCAAAAAGGCAACAATATGATTATGCACTAGAGACGTGTGTTTTAGCTCAACAAAGAAGGGTTTCCAGATCAACGCATTAGGCTAGGAAGAGAGGTTAAATAGCCTCAACAATTTCTACAACTACCATATTTCTCTTTCAAGGTTGGATTAGCTTGTGTAGAGAGCCCATGTTAGCCTGTAACAATTACAAGTTAGGTTGTAATAGCTACACAGATAGGAGGGTCGCGTTAGCTTGTAACAACTGCGTAGACAATGAGGTTCAAGTTAGTTGTAACAGCTACATAGATAGGAAGGCTGAGTCGGATAAGAGTGTGTAGATCAGTGCATTGATGAACAACAAATTGAAGGGGAAATGTTCCCATTATTTGTAATCAATTTTCTAAGATTTTTACAGAGCAGAATAAAAATAGAATGCACAAGTTGGTAGGTTTTCCCTAGTTTGGGTTTCCTAGGTAAATTTTGGTGTATTTTTTTTATTGCGTGCTTGTGCCTTCGTGAACTTATTTTCTATTGCTATTATTTGTTAGAATGCTCAACATATTTAGTAAAAGTGTTTGGAGTTTTGTTTTCAATTTCTTCATCACATTTTTTTATTATTAAATAAGTAGTTGGATAATAGAAATCTAACATGGTATTAGAGAGGGTCTTTGATTGAAGACCAGGAAGCATGTCATTTTCCTCAGGAGTAGCTAAGAGATTAAGGAAAGGGGACACAGTTCACTTCACGCTTGCGCTAGGGTTTCTAGATGAAATTTGCGCTATGGTTTTCTCCTAGTAGGCTCTGAGCAAGGATTTATGACTATATCAAACAAGCAGGATAACATATTTGGGGAATATATTTGAGGATCACCTTGATGGGGACTCAAATTTCTGTTCTTGGAAAGAGAGGATTGGTATAGTATTGGAGGAGTAGGGAGTTTGGGAATTTATGGAGAGTCCACTAGCTACACCAACATAGCCTTAACAATTGGCCTAGCATAACAAGACCGATGCAAAGGTGATAATAATAATTCTTGAAGGATTCAAGGATCATACCATACATCACCCTTCAAGAAATAAGATAGCTTAGCACATGTGGATAGTTATCGTAGGGTTGTACCAGGTTATTTGTGAGGCTAGGAAATTGGTACTCAGAGATAAACTCATAAATATCAAGATGACTAAGTATGAGCCCATGACTTCTTACTTGACTACATTTACCCAAGTGAAGGATGAGTTAGTTGGAGTTGGGGAGACAGTCTCATATAGATACCTTGTCAGTTTTTCACTATTGGGCTTTCACAAGTCATGGGAAAACTTCACTAATGTTGTGAGTGGTAGAGAAAAGCTTCCATATTGGGAGTGGTATGGAGTGATTGTGTGCAAGAGGAGATCCAAAAGAAAGCTAAATATGGGTCTTGTGTGAAGATTAAGGAAGAGGAAAAATTTTCGCTAGCTAGAAAAGGCTAGCTAGAAAAGGGGGCAAGGCAAAGGGCAAGAAAAATCCAAAAGGGGCAAAGTCCAATTTAGGAGGAAAGAAGAAGAAAGATCTCAACAAAGTAAAGTGCTTCTCTTGTCATCAGTTTGGGTACTACTCCACCAAATTTCCAAAAAATACAAAGGGATCCAAGAATATTGCATGCAAGCATCAAGAAAGGTGGAGGAATTTACTTCTCATTTTGAGAAGGGGTTTTCACTCATAGCTTGCATGACACGCTCAGTGTCTAGTAGCATGTGGCATATTAATAGTCACAACAAATTTTCATATGACCCATAATAAGGGATTCAACCAGTTGATAGAGAAGAATATGTAGTTTGATATAGAGAGGGGAGATGATGGTACATACCTAGCATAGGGCATGGGTATTGTCAAGTTTGAGAGGAATTCTGAGAGTCCTCTCTTCCTTGGATATGTCATCTATGTCCCAAGGTTGAAGAAAAACCTTGTTTTAGTCTCAACCTTGGAAAAAAGAGGTTATGAGGTTATCTTCAGTAGAGGAAAGGCTTTCCTCAAGCCCTTACATTTTGGAGCCAGGAAGCAAAATAGAGCTATAGTGAAGAACCTCTATAGGTTACAATTTGAGATAAAATTGGCCTTGAGAAATAGAGATATCAATGCACATATATGTGACATTAGGGAGCTTTGGCATAGGTATATGGGTCACTTACACCATGGAGTGCTGAATATTTTGAGGGGGGTAGCTATAGTATTACCACAATACAATGTAGATCAGGATGATATGTCCAAGAGTAGCAAACTTAGAAAGTATGCCAAGATATCCTTTTCTAGTAGAGGAAACAGGGCCAAGAGCATCTTAGAGTTGGTATATTTGGATGTATGTGTACCACTTTCCTCTCCATCCCTGATGTGATAAAGAGACTATGTCACCTTATTGATGGCCACTTGAGAAAGACATGAATCTTCTTTATGAAGAAAAATATCAGGTCTTCTAGAAATTTGTGGAGTTCAAAGCCTTGGTGGAGAACTAGACTATTAGGAGGATCAAGGGACTAAGATTAGACAACGATGGGGAGCACATCTCCAACACCTTCAAAGACTTGTGTGCCAAGGAGGGCATCAGGAGAGAACTCACTGCATCTTATAACCCTCATCAGAATGGGGTGGTTGAGCGTAAGAACTGGAGCATTGTTGGAGCAACCAAGGCTATGTTGCATGACCAGGGGCTACCTATATTTCTTTAGGAACATGCATGTAACATTGCATTCTTTTTGCAAAACAAGATTCCACACAGGGTGCTAGGAATAGTCATACAAGAGGCGGATTTCATAGGAAAGAAGCCTAACATGCCTCACTTCCTAATCTTTGGTAGCCTTGTTTATTTCCATGTGTCTTTTGATAACTTGAAGAAGATGGATCCCATAATAGAGAAGGGCATTTTCATGGGTTATGGTGAGACATCTAAGGCATACAAGGTGTATGTCCCAACACCTAAGAAGACAATGATCAAGTGTGATGTGATGTTCGAAGAGGAGAGGGCACTTAGGAAGTCCTTTAAGTGAGAGCATGATGCAACGTAGGAGGAGGAGTAGCACGCTACCAAGTATGAGCTCAGCTAGTTCTTAAAACTTCATTACAACTAGTTATAGGGTAGGTCGACTAGCACGCAGATGAGGAGAAATCACAGGAATAGGAGGGGAGAATAGAGTTATAGTTTCCCACTTAGCCAATGAATTCTAGTGTAGGGAGAGGATGAGCTAGGTGAGAAAATCACTTGATTAAGGAGGCTTAGGATAGAGTTTGAGCTCCCAACTCCACATTCAGATAGAGTAAACAACCACAAAGATATACCTAGTTTATGACACTTATGACTGAGGTGATAGACTCATAAACTTCTTGTTATAAGGAGGCAGCTACTTAGCAGGTATTGTGTGATGCCATGATGGAGGATAATTCCTCTATCATGTAGAATGATATCTTAGATATTGTAACAAGACCAGTTGGAAAGTCAGTGGTTGGTTCACGTTGGGTGTACAAGGTTAAGCATACAATTGATGAGAGTGTGGAGAAGTGCAAGGCTAGATCTGTGGCCAAAGGTTTCTCTTAGGTTGAAGGGATATATTATGAGGATATGTTCGCACCAATGTTCCAATATTCACCCATTAGGATTATTTTGGCAATTGCAACATAGATGGGGTGGAAGATCCACTAAATGGAAATGAAGACCACCTTCCTTAATGGAGTTATTTAGGAAGAGATATATGTTGAGAATCCTGAGAGGTTTGATACTTTTAGCATAGAAATCCATGTTTACATGTTAAATAGATATCTTTATGGGCTCAAGCAGGACTCTAGGGCATGGTATGCATGGATAGAAAATTACCTTCTCGGATTGGGTTTCACCAAGAGTGAAGTTGTCTGTAACATGTACTACATTGTGGTTAAGGGCCAACCTCTCATTCTTGTGTTATATGTTGACGATTTGATATTGACAGGGGATAAGGAGCTCATCTATGATTGAAAGAGAGATATTTCAGAGGAGTTTAAGATGAAGGATATAGGGTTGATGCATTATTTCCTTAGGTTGGATGTTTGGAAGGGTGATGGAGAGATATTCTTGGGACAAGGTAGGTACATGTAGGATATTCTCAAGAGGTTCCACATGCAGGATTGCAAACCCATGACCATGCCTCTAGTCACAAACTAGAGGAAGGTGGATACAACCAAAGGTGAATGAGTGTATCCTACTCTCTATAGGAAACTCATAGGTTCATTGATGTATTTGGTGAACACATGACTAAGTATTTACTTTCCAGTTAACAAGTTGAGTTGGTTTATGGTTGAGCTGACCAAAGTGCATTGGGTTGTTACCAAGCACGTGTTGAGGTATCTCAGGCGAATAATAGATTAAGGAATGTTGTATAGGCAGGTTTATGGAGTCAATGTTCAAGGATTCATAAATGCAAATTTGGTAGGGGGTTTAGTAGATAGGAAGAGCACTTTAGGTTGTGCTTTCAGTGTTAGGCTAGTAGTTGTTTCGTGGTTTAGCAGTAAGCAGAGATTGATGGAACTAAGCTCAAATAAGGTTGAGCACATGGTTTCTAGCTTGGAAAATTGCAAGGCTATGTGGTTGAGGAAGCTACTTGTTGGGTTATTCAATCAAAGGTTGGAACCCACATTCATAAACTATGATAGATGTATCAAGCTCTCTGAAAATATAGTATTTCATGAATGCTCCAAGAACATCAAGAATAGGTACCACCATATCAAATAATGTGTTTATATGGGTAAATTCAGACTTTAGTACGTACTTATAGAGGACTAGAAAAAAATATCTTGACCGAGGCATTGGCAACATGTAGATTCGTTTACTTCAAAGATAAACTAGGTGTAGTATAGAACACCTTCCTCTCTAAGAGTAAGTGTTAATTGAAGTTGGAGATGGAAGGGTTCTTATACTAAATTTAGAAGTCTGCAAAATTTTGTAGACAAACCCACAAGTGAAGCTAAGCCACAGTTTAATTTTCTTAATTTTGACTTACGAAAATTTTGATTTTCCTATAGTTAAAAATAGAATCAATCTCAGTCGTCCATTGAGTTTTAATCTTAGTCGTTCGTGGAAGATGGAAGGTTTTGATCTCAACCATTCATGGAAGATGGAAGGCCAAGTCAACTTTATAAGGAGAGAAAGGGCCCATAATTAACATAGGATTATGCACTAGAGACTTGCATGTTACAACTCAACAAACAAGGGTTTCCAGATCAACACATTAGGGTAGGAAGAGAGGCCAAATAGGCTCAACAATTTCTTCGGTCAACAAATTTATATTTCAGGGCCAAGTTAGCTTGTGTAGAGAGGCCATATTAACCTAAAACAATTGTGAGTTAGGCTATAATAGTTGCGCAGACAAGAGGGTTGAGTTAGCTTGTAACAACTATGCAATCAAGAAGGGTCAAGTTAGTTGTAACATCTACATAAACAAGGAAGCTGAGTTGGATAAGAGTGAACATATCAATGTGTTGAGGAACAATGAATTGAAGGGAAAATTTTCCCTTTGATTTGTAATAATTATTTGAGATATTTGCTAAGAAAAATAATAAAAACACACAAATTGGCATATTTTCCCAGTTAGGGTTTCCTGGGTGAATTCTGGTGTATTGTTTATTGTGTTCTTGTGTCTTCGTGGATTTATTTCCCATTGCTATTATTTGTTAGAATACTTAGAATATTTATTAAAAGTGTTTGGAGTCCAGTTTTCAGTTTCTTCATTGTAGAAATTTTATTAAATTAACAGTTAGGTATTAGAAATATAACAATATTGAAACTTCAAAGGCCTATTGCTTTTATGATCCTTTCATCAATAAGATGATTGAGTGGAGGGATATTTTCTTTGAAAAATTTATTTCCCATGGCCTATTGAGATCTTACTCCACTCTTATTACATAAGATTCACCTCTAATTGTCTCAATGGACCTTTCTTTTACAAGACCTAATGATCTTCCTCTTTTGGGTGCTTCTTTTGACACCTTTTCTATAGGAAATCAATTAACAATCCATGATGAGGCTTGTATTGATGACTTTTCTAATTATATTAACACTAAAGACTCTTCTACTTAGGTGGATATATTTGGTGTCTTATTGGTTGAGCTAACGTATCATAGTGCTACCGAAAAACTCTCCATTTCTACACCCCCATCCCCACTAGTTAGGCCATTGCTAATTCCTATTTAGGCCACATCTAATTTACAAGATCATAGTATGTCATACATTCCCCATGAAAATGAAGATAGATATTGATGAAAGTCCCCTATTTCACATGTTCTTATTTTTAAGGATTTTTTTTATCTTACTATTTTCTCTGAGATAGAGAAACCTTATCAATGGAAGGATCCTATGACTATTAAATATATTATTTTTATAGAACTATCAAACTTGAGAATGAAGTTGGTTGCAAATGAGTGTATAAAACCAAATATGACACAGATAGAAAAATAAAAAAACATGAAGTGTGCCTTGTTGCTAAAGGTTTATGCATGAGATATTTAGATTTTTTCCTCAAGTGCTTGTATAGATTCCATTCAAATGATTTTAAAACAAAATATCACAATAACTCTCACAATATCCACACTAACAACAAAATGATATATACTTCCACAAAGTAGTTCCTTACTACTCACTAACATTTGAAAATCATAATCGACCACCTGAAAAAATAATACTAGAAGGATGGTATTAGCCGCAACTGTTAATACGTAACAACAACAGATTAAGGTTACAAAGCCATCTAGTATGGTAATATGCCCACAAGTCCAATGTAAGTTAAAATTGAAGTAACGAAAGTTAAATTGAATTAGCAATGGGAAAATAAAAAATAATAATTTAAAACTATTTTCATGATTTATCTTCCCGGTCGCTTGGAGATTTCAACACTGCAATTTTGAACATTCAAATTTTCATTTTGTATAAAATTCTTATTATTATTATTATTTGTATAAAACTTAGTGAAATAAGTTATTTAATTAATGATGTACTTAAATAAAATGAAAAATATGTGCGTATTTTTAATGGTTCTACTTATTAGATGATTGATATGTCAATTTTTGAAAATGAAACATCAAAATTAGGTGTGATTGACATTAGGGACATCTATTAAGCATTTTAAGTTGAGTTATGTTTAAGTGATGATTGAGCTAATTTTTATTGTAGTTGAGAGATATTAGAGTTGGAGAGGTATTAAAGTTTTTTCGTTAAAAGTTTTTTAAGTGGGTTGAAAAAATGTTTTAAAATATAATTTTGGAAAATATTTGTAAGTTGAAGAGAATTAAAAAAGAGGTTTTATTTGAACAAGCTTAGGGCTTTGAAGATGTTCGTATGTCTAAAAAAAAAAAAATCAATTTTTTGAAGCAGGACAATGTTTTGGGTTTGAAAAAATACCTTAGTGTGATAAGGAGACGTGCATTGAATCAAGATTTTTTCTTACGGGGCACATCAAAATCCTTTTTTTTTTTGGGTGATATGGAGAGAAGCCTCATGTAATAAGGAAAAAACCAAGAAAGTAGATGATGAATGATAAGTGAGAGATGACAATCATGGGTTAGAAAGGAAAGCTCACGCAGATCAAAAGAAGAAATTGAAAAGAAGAGGTAGAGATCACTCCCATGTTTAGAAAGGTTCATGCCACAACCAAGGAACTGATAAGTCTAATAGGATATGAAGAAGAGATTGAGGGTGATTAGTGTAGCTTGGATTTGCTACAAACTCCTATGTTTAATGCTATTTCTTTTTATTTTCGGGTTGTCAAAATGAAAACTTTTCTTCAATGTAAAGAGTTGATTGAGTACCTATCTAATAGCACATATGATGAAGTATGTGATGCTTTAGTATTGGATTTTATAAAATAGGCATTGGACAAGAAGTTTTTGTGCAAGGTAGAAAAAGCTACATCTTCCCAAGAAGCATGGAATGTCCTGCAAGCATAATCTGGTACAAAGGAAAGTGACATGCATCAACATGTTGTGTCACATTGTATTGAAGAATCAATAGAGAAGTTAGCTGTAGATTTGAGAGTAGATGAGAAAGAATTTGGGTGGAAAACATAGCTTGGAGAATCCCACTCAAAGATTAATGATGGTCATGAAGGTTGTAAAAGTGAGACTCAATATGCAGATATGCATCTAGATGAAGAAGACACTGAAAATATTACAGAGAGAGAAGTTGAAGCCTCTATGTATGAAGAATAGCAAGAGCATATAAATGTCTTCTCAATCCATCACATAATTGAAAAATTGTTGACGCATTTCGAGCCATCTAATGTGATTCATCATCACGACAAAAGGTGGTGTTGTCGTTATTCTTGATAAGTAGGTTTACATTGATAAGATAATGGATGACCTTACCAATAGTGGTAGCTCTAGAAATATGAGCAAAATCCCACTTTATAAAATCTGTAAAGAAGTTTCCAATGCTATCATGTTTGATAATTTATGTTGTAACATAAGCGAGAGACTTATTCAAAGCAACCTACTCACCCCTCAGATCTATGGCCTCCCTAAAATCCATAAAGAAGGCACTCTGCTGAGACCTATTGTGAACACAATTGGTGGGCTTACTTATCTCTTGGATAAGCATTTATCCCTAAAGCTTAAGCCTCTTGTCAGTAATACTAACTCTTTTGTCAAGGATTTGTCCTCTTTCATAAAGGAAATTAAAGGTTTTAAGCTTGAACCCAATGATATTCTGGTTAGTTATGATGTTGTTTCTCTTTTTACTAAGATCCCTATTAATGAGGCTATTGACATCATTAATAACATCACTGACCCTAATACAACCAAATTAGTCAGCATTTGCTTAAAATCTACTTTATTTAGCTTTCAGGATGATATTTATGGGCATATATGTGGAGTGGCTATGGGCTCCTCTCTTGCCCCCATTGTAGCAATTCTTTTCTTGGAGGATTTTGAGACTAAGGCCCTTGTTTCTAGTCCTTTCTGTCCTAAGCTTTGGAAAAGGTATGTTGACGATACCTTTATCATTTGGCCCCATGGTCGTGAAAAAATTGAAATCTTTAGGAAGCATCTTAATAGCCAATTTTATTTTATTAAAATCACTATGGAGATCAAGGTTGATGGAAGACTTCCCTTTATTGATTTCCCCATCACCAGGAAGGAAGGTGGCTCCATATCTCATTAAGTTTTCTGCAAGAAGACTCACATGGAGCAATATCTCCATGCTATTTCACATCATCACCCAACCCCAAAATTTGGCGTTTTAAATATCCTTGCTACCAAATCCCTTAGGATTTCTGATGATATTCATATCAATGATGAACAATCTCATCTTTTAGATGTATTAATGAGAAATGGTTATCAAAAGCATCAAGGCATGAAAGCCTTCCAAAAGGCTGAAAAAGTAGTGAAAGAGCCTAGAACTAAATCTGATTCTAGCAATCCCATTGCCATTGTCCATCTTCCTTTTATTCAAAGAACCACAAACAAGTTGGCTCAAATTCTTAAGAAAAAAAAAACTATATGACCTTTAAGTCACTTACCACCATTCAGTCTTCCCTTAGGTTTGTTAAAGACTAAATTGACCTCTCTCACTCTAAAGGGGTTTACATTATCCCATGTTCCTATGGGAATCCTTCAAAAAAAAAAAAAAAACCTAAATTTAAAACAAATTAAATTAATATTTTCAAATTTTCAAAAAAAATTGCCCCAGGGGCAGCCTAGGTCAATTGTGGTCGGCCATGGCCACAGTGCCTCATGCCTGGCCGAGGAAACACTGCACAACATCACCCCGGTCAGGCCTGACGCCCCACGACGTTGGGTGGGGCGGGTGTTGTGCAACGCTCACCCCGACCAACTCGGAGGTCCCACGGCCCTGGGCGACCATGGTTGTGCTAGTGTCGCCTCGACCAGGCCTCAGGCCCCGCCTTGGGTGGCCAAGGCTGTGTTGGGCTATGGCTGCCTCGGGCTGCGGGGCCTCGAGCCTGGCTAAGGTGTGCTGCACAATGTCGCCCCGGCCAGACCAGAGACCCTATCACCCTAGGTAGCCATGGTTGAGGATGGCCTAGGTCAATTTCGAGAATCGAACTAGGCCACCCCGGGCGGTTTATTTTTTATTTTTTTAATTTTAATTAATTTAATTTAGTTTAGTTTAATTGTTTTTGATTTTAATTTTTTTTTTTTTTATTTTATTTTTTTTTTACTTTTAATTTTATAATTTTTAATTTTTAAAAATTGTTTTAATTAATTATATATATAATATGTGGTTTTTTTATAACTTTTTAAAAAATCGTTTTAATGTTTTTATTTTATTTTATTCTTGATTATGTTTTTTTTTTAAATTTCGCCATTGTTTTAATTTTATCTCATTATTTTAATTTTTTTTTTATTTGTACAAGTTAATTTTGTTTTTTTTTTTACGTTTTATAGTTTTCATTTTTTTTTTTATATATTTTTTATATTTGATTTTTTGGTCATGCTTTTTTAATATACTTATTATTTTTTTAATTTTTTTGTGTTTTTTATTGTTTTATTTTTTCAATGTTTGAATTTTTGTTCTCTTTTTGTATTTGTATTTTTTTTTATATATTTATTTATTGTTTTGGTATCTTTTTTTTGGTAGGGTTCGTGTTGATGCTCAACTAGCAACTCAATCCTATTATGTGCAATTTGATAATTTGTTTTAAAATTTTCGATATAATGGATAGAGTTTGCCCCAAAATGTGTCAATTTCATGGTTGATTTTTAAGTTTTCATTAGAATGAATCAAGTTCACCTACACTACGTGTCAATTTGATGGTTTATTTTTAAATTTGTGTTGCAGTGTATCAAGTTGCCTTAAGCTAAGATTTTAAAATCGTTATATATTTAACATTTATTAATAAATTACTCTTGGTATAATAACTCTTTCATTCAAGTGTTCATTTAAAAAAAAATAGTCATAAAATTTTTCCATAATGTCATGCTTGAAATATTTTGAAAGCTTAAGGTTTTTTTGTAGTCGTAATATTTGGTTTTAATTCCATGGTTGAAAAATTCTCAAGATTTTAATGTTTTTCTAAGTCATGATATTTTATCTTTAATCTTATGGTTGAAAACAGTTATAAGTACTTTTTCTTTAGCACCACGATTGAAAATTGTTGGAATTTTAAAAATTTTCAAAGACGTGATATTTTATATTTTATGACATGCCTAAAAATCGTTGGTTTTCAAGCTGATATTTTATTTTAATGTCATGTTTTTCAGAGTCATGATATTTTATCTTTAATGTCATTATTAAAAAATGTTGAAAATTTACCTTGAAAAGAAAAAGACGTTATTCCAACATCAACAATTTTCGTTTTCAGGGTGTCGTTTGCAAAACAAAAATTGGTTTTTACTGCCATTTTTTAAAAATGTTGAAAATTTACTCTGAAAAGAAAATAATAATAATAAATAAAAATAAATAAAATAAAATAAAATAAATAAAATAAATAAATAAAATAAAATAAAATAAAATAAATAAATGTTATTTCAGCATCAATACTTCTCATTTTCAACTTGTTTTTTCATATTGTTTTGGCTAAAGTTCTCGTTTTGAGGTAATAGTTCTTGTTTGATCATTAACTTTGTTACAAGTAGAGTAAAAAAATTTATAGTAGTAGCAAGTGAAGAAATATGGAGCTTACAAAAAGAAAGCGCAACTAAGATTGAAGTAGTTTTGAGGGTATAGAATTTGGAATAAAGGGAAAAAGAAAATCCATCATTGTAAAATATTTTGAGTCAATTTTTTATTGTAATCGTAGTTGAGACATACCAAAAGGCATGTTTAAGTTATGTTGAGTCATGTTAAGTTAAGGGCGGGTCATACAGTTGTAATTAAGGGGGAGTGTTATAAATAGTAATTAGTCTCGCACGAACACATGCATGAGTTAGGATAATTGAAGTCTAATTAGTTATTAGTTTGAGTTATTTATAGAAAGGTATATTTAGCTATCAACTATGTGTCAGTTATGTGTGTGTAAGCTAAAAATTAGCATAGCTATTCTTAGTGGTTTCAAGTCTATATAATCATATAAGCTTTGAGGAATTGAAGAACGTAAGTAATTGAACAGTAGCTCACATTTTGAGTGTGTTAATTTTGTGTTTCCTTCTTTTTCCATCTTTCACCATTTCTACCTCAAAAGATTTTGTGATTTGGGGGCATTTATAGTAACATTATTGCATCAGCTAGCCCATCCAACTGCAAAATATAGCATAATTTGATGATATTTAGAAATCCATCAACAAGTTGATCTTCCACATCATTTGGCCCATGTAGGGTTGCAATTTAGCCCAGAAGAAAAATATTTTCTCAGCTAGCCCAACTTCCATTTTTAACCTTTTAGTCTACCCCATCCTCATGGAAATCCCTAGAGTGGCATCATATCCCCATAGTTTCTTACTTCTTCACCAAAAATTGGGTCTTTCTATTCTAAAAGACAAAGTTTGGCATTAAGCATGTTAAGCCTCCATGGCCTTTATGAAGCTTAAGCATAAAATTTATCATTGTATTTTTAATATATTCTTGAAATAATTAGAGAATAGCAATTGGGATGCCTTCCCGATCTCAATCTCATACTTTTTTACCTTCAATAATTATATTTTTTACATGGTTTTGTTTCAGTGTATTGTATGCTTGATTTGGTAAATTAGATTACTCATGGCAGATCATATGAATGTTTTTGAAAATGATGTTGAGGTCAACGATCACGACGAAGTCGTCTTGAAAAATATGGAATTGGAAAATGCAAGGATAACAATGTAGTTTGCCATAAATCACATTGTTAATTGGTTTTGCTACGATGCAACTCATACAAATTCATAGTAATAATGAGAATCTTAGGAGAACTGTGGTAGACAATGGGAATGGAGATAGTTCACAATTAGATCCAGAGCATGCCAACTTGACATCTGAGCTACTTGCAGTAAACATTGCAGATAGTGAAAAATGATAGAATTTGCAATTAAATCAAAGGCATGCCAACCCAACATATGGTGTAAATAAGTTATTAGACATTTAAAAATTGTGCCAAAGTTGACATTTTCAAAACTTGGAGCTCACTGCTGAATTGGGATAACATTTATCCTGAGAAATTATAGCTCTAATGTGGCGGCAGGTAGATGTCACATATATGAAAAAGATCAAAACAAAAGATGAATTTTGGAAATGAGATTTTTTTTATCATACAGGTTAAATTAACAAAAAAATGAATCCTATATGTCACTACTATGCAATGACATCATAAACTAGTATAATATAATGTTATTACAATTAATATTGTACGAGTCCTAGGGGAAACTCAATTGATGATAGAAGTAATGTGAAATCTATGAAAATTGAGAGATTCAATGTTTAAATCCCCTAGTTGTGACCTGTTTCACGGAGAGGAGGACGTGTCATAGACCCCTAGAGTTTTATTAGTAGTTACATGTCAGGCAGGCTACCAAGTTACTCTGGGGTAAAATAATAATAATAAATAAAAATAAAAATCAATATTGTAAGGACTATTATTAAGAAAATAACTAATATTATTAATAACTTTAATAACTATATATTATATTATAAGGATGAAAAAAGTATAATAAGTAGAGAATAATAAATAAGTAAAATGGTATGTTAAAAATATTATTTGAATTATATTTTCATTGTAAAGTATATTTGATATTATTATCAATAATAGTTAGCTTAATGTATTAATATTATTATTTATAACATATACCTAACCATATTCTTTTATGTAGCATTTAATAATGTTAGGTTAATAATTTTTAATTTAATGTTATTACAAGATAATATTAGGAAAGGTATTATTATTATAATAGTCTCAAGGGTTAAATTGTATGATCAAGTTCCCGTCGTTAAAGCACCTTGCTAATGGGAGGTCACAGGGTCAATTCTCCTCAACACTCTTGGGGATAGGCTCTACTAATGAGACAGTGAAAAGTGATCCCTTTGGGTGGACATGCTTGGATAGTTTCCATGGACGTAGCAGACATCGGTATCTATAATCCGTGAACCACACAAAATAAATATTAGGAAAGGTATTATTTGTAGGGACCAACCCTATATTTTTTTTTTTTTAAATACTAAAAATACAACCATAAGAAAATAGCATTGGGAACCCAAAAATTATTAAGGATTATAAAAAACTTTCCTAAATTTCACTTCATTGAACATATCATCTAATTTACATGCTATTAACTAAACCATAATGAAGTCATACAAAAGAATATTATAACAACATAGGTACCTTTCACCAAGAGACGAGATTCAAACTTGACTTGCCGCTAATTTCCCTCCTTTGTTGTCAGTTGCCTCCAAGTGTGAATGTCGACGTGCTTAATCTGAATGTAATGACCCACTGGTTGACCTCCCAACCTACTCCTTGGGTACTCTCCTTCCCCATGGACCCCTACGCTGCAATGGGGTTATACAATGGAGGGATGTATTAGCTGGTAGAGGAGAGCACTCTTTGACTCAAGAGTCCCCTCTCTAAAGTCCTCTACCTCACCAAACTCACTGTAGCTGGTAGTCACTACTTTGACATAGTCTCATCCATCCAACAATAGGGTAAAAAAAAGTCTCCTCTCCCATTGCTTACCCATTCTTTTATAGGAGTCCTCATACGTGACACTTGGCATTTCATGCATAATTAATTATTTTTGATAATCCAATAGTTTGATTATTCACCCACCCATGTGTCACTCTCTCATCAAGGATCTCCAAAATTATTTACTTAAATTTTAATTTAAAACTAATATTTATCCTCACCTCAACAAGATTCCTATTTCTTCTCCTAGTTGTCTCTTGATCCCCCTTTTTACTCCTTAATTTGTGTTCATTACTAAAGTCAATTGATAAGTCAAATTTGATCCCTTATCTACTCCCTAATTTAACTGAGGTTATCTCTTAGATAGATATTCTTATGTCGGTTGATGCCACATGGATGTTCTCTAAATTATTCTAAAATTTAATTTATTAATCTTATTTTAATTCACCATCCTCTTCTCTTAATTAGGTTTAACTATTTTAGGATTAATATTTATCCTTACATTTATGTCACTCTTTCCCCCTTTTACCTAATTAAACTACATTATCTAGCTAATATTTTTCAACCTGGGAAGGGTAGAGTTTTTAAGGTAAAATATTTTATTTCTTCCTATGATCCTCTTAACCCAAGTTTTATTCTTAATTTAATTACCTCGGTTTCTAACATCATTTACCCTTGATGTGAATTACCTGGGTTTCATATCTTTATTATATTTATTAATTTATTTATTTTCAATGATTCCAAGGGTTTCACGATTAATTGTTCCCTTCAAGAACTTCTCTTGAAGTTCCAAGGGTGTCATGCCTAACAATTTATTTATGATGCCAAGGGTGCCAAGTTGGTCATTCCCTCCAAGAAATTTCCTTGAAGTTCTAAGGGTACGACACCACTTTCTCTTCAAGAATTCAGTGGCTACGAGGGGAAAGTATAGGTGCAATGACAGAGACCACTATCATTTCTTATGTTTCTTGCTATAAGGAGACTAATGGTGTCGGGAATCAAGGAATCCACTTTGATGCGTGCCCCTATTTGGTCCCTATAATACTAGTGATTCCCCCATTACTATTGTCGTTGTATCCCTTATTGTTATTGTTCTGCCCCTATTGTCCCCATATTGTTATTATTGTGCCCCATAGAATCCCTCTATTGTTATTTTTGTGCCTTTATATTATTATTGTTAGGTCAGCTTGGTTATATTGTGACCCCTTAGACTCTTATATATAGAAAGGAGGTTTTTTCATTTGAATCATCCAAGAATTGTTCTTTTGTGTAATATAAAGAAGGTTTCCCTGAATTATAAGGCATTTATCTTTCTTTTCTATCTTTTTGTGAGCTGGTTTCATAACATTTGGTATCAAAGCTTTGGATTCTAGGGTTTCGCTGCTCCAAACAAGTCATCGTGGAATTTCTGCTATAAATTTTTTTCTGCAACGTTTCAAAAGCTAAAAAAAAAACCCATTTGAGACAAAATCACGCTAAATCTCGGCTTCAATTTTTAGATCTTGTCTCGCTATATTTTCGGAGATATAATCTGAGGAAGTTGGGGTTTTTGCAAACCCCTTAATTACATTCCAAACATGTCACCTTGGGAAAATTGTCATAACTTTCACTTTGAGCATCAAATTGAATTTTCGTAAGAAGTTACAGAAATAAGACAGACTGTAGGTTTTTTGGGTATCATGTTTTAGAACCTAAGGTTGAAACAATGACTCGTGGCATGTCGTACAATATTTCTTTACTAAATTAGTCTATACTCAAGTCATCGTGGGATATTTGTCATAACTCTTCATTGGAGAGTCCAATATTGATTCACTCGCACAAAAAGTAACTGAAAATAAGATGGATGGTTTAAACAAAGACGTAGAAGCTAAGATGGATGGTTTAAAGAAAGTCGTAGAAGCTAATATGGACGACATGGAAGCTAAGATGGACGACGTGGAAGCTAATATGGATGATTTAAAGAAAGGCATGGAAGATTTGCAGACAAATTTGAAGATAGATTTGACAAAGTTTCTACAAAAAAATCTTACTAATGGCAAAAAGGTAGGAAAGGGAACTCATGATGAGAACAAAATAAATGTTAATCATGATTTCATAGACTCTAATGTTGGATTGAAGAACCACCATGTTCCAAAGATCGATATGATGAAGTTTGATGGAAAGGATCCCGGAACATGGATACTACAGATGGAGCAATTTTCGATCTCCATAATGTGAAAAACACACAAAAGGTACGCATTGCAACTTTATATTTGGAACCAAATCAGTTTGTATGGTATCGATGGTTTTTCTCTCGTAAAAAAATTGTCACTTGGGCTATTTTTACAGAAGAAATGATAGCACATTATGAGGATACAAAAAGCAACACTTTTTTTAGCCAATTGATAAATCTCAAACAAAAGGGTTCAATGATGGAGCACATTAAGGACTTCCAAACATTGAATATAAGGGAAAAATATATTCCAGAGGAGCATAGGATTGATGTGTTCATAGGGACTTTAAAAGATATCATCCAACATGAGGTTCGCCTTTGGGAACCAGATTCATTGGAGAAGGCATTCAGGTTGGCAAGAAAAATGGAAAGCAAAATTATGGCAACAAGGAAGCCTACCACTCACAATCATAAAGATGGAAGTGTTACTGCCCCTAACTATCCACAACTTACAAGGTTGACACCACAACAATTGGAAGAAAAAAGAGCAAAAGAGATTTGTTACAATTGTGATAGAAAATACAGTAAATTTCATAAGTGTGGAGAGAAGAAATTATTTTACATAGATTGTGAAGAGGAGGAAGAAAAAGAACAAGAAATGTCAAAAGAAGAAGATATACACCAATAAAAAACCCTAGAAAAAGAAGAAATGAATCCAACCATATCTTGTAATGCATTGGTTGGAATTACCACTCTTGAAAATATCAAGATAGAAGGGCATATCAAGAAGAAAAATTTTATTCATTGTAAGATTGCCAAGGAATTGAATTGCTTCCTATATCCAGCACCAGAGTGTCAAGTGATGGTTGCAAGTGCAGGAACCATAAATTGCTCAGGAAAGTGCCATAATATCAAGCTATCCATGGGAGAATATGTATTGAATAACCCAATGCTTTCCATTCCAATGGGCGGTGCTAATATTGTACTAGGAGTCTAATGGCTACAATCCTTGGGTACAATAGATTTTAATTTTCAAGAACTTTTCATGAAATTCTCTTCAAAAGGAAAGGAAGTTGAATTAAGGGGTATCACAGGGAAACCGGGAAAGACAATTAGCTCTAACATAATTACAAAGCTTCTAAAGAAATAACAACAAGCCATAATTGCACAAATATGTTCACTAGAGGTTCCCACATCGAAATCATCCATTTCTCCAGATCTCCAAAAAGTCTTGGACAATCATTTCAAGGTATTTGAGACTCCCAAAAGCCTCCCACCTATTCGTGATCATGATAATGCTATTAAATTTGATTCCAGGAAGTGTTCCTCCAAACATCAGGCCTTACAGATATCCCTATGTCCAAAAGAGTGAAATTGAACATATGGTTGCAAAAATGCTAGAGGCTGGTATAATTCAACCTAGTCAAAATTCTTTCTCTGCTCCAGTATAAGAAGAATGGATCATGGCGCATGTGTCTAGATTATAGGGAGCTCAACAAGCTCACTACTAAAGACAAATTTCCCATTCTTGTCATTGATGAATTATTGGATGAATTGCATGGATCAATTTACTTCACCAAGTTGGATCTTCATTCAGGATATCATCAAATCAAAATGAAGACTAAAGACATTCCAAAAACAACATTTAGAACTCATGAGGCTCATTATGAATTTTTGGTCGTGCCTTTTGGCCTTACTAATGCACCTTCTACATTTCAAGTTTTAATGAATTCCATTTTTAAACCCTTCCTTAGAAAATTTGTGTTAGTATTTTTTAATGATATACTAATCTACAAGAAGTCTCTGAAGGATCATGTCCAACATGTTGACATGGTGCTCAAACTATTAGAGGAGAAGCAATTATATGCAAAAATCTCCAAATGTTTCTTTGGAGTACAAGAGGTGGAATATCTGGGTTATATTATATCTCATGAAGGTGTTAAGGTAGACCCTAGAAAAATTAAAACCATTAAGGATTGGAAAACGCCCATATCCATAAAGCATCTATGAGGATTGCTCAGGTTGAGAGGGTATTATCACAAGTTTGTTAAGAATTATGGGAGAATAGCAGCACCTCTAACAACATTATTGAAGAAAGATGCATTTTCATGGACTCTAGAAGCAATGAAGGCCTTTGAACATCTTAAAGAGGCAATGTGCCAAGCACCAGTCTTAGCTACACTGGACTTCACAAAAACCTTTATTGTGGAATTTGATACCTCAGGAAATGGAATTGGTGTTGTTTTAATGCAAGAAGAAATACCCATTACTTTTGAAAGTCATCCAATCAAAGGAAAGTATTTACACAAAGTTATTTATGAGAAGGAAATGTTGGCAATACTACATGCACTTAAGAAATGGTGACCCTACCTAATGGGAAGACACTTCTAGGTAAAAAAAATCATGATAGTCTTAAATACTTTTTAGAACAAAGATTATCTTTAGAAGAGCAGTAAAAATGGGTCACAAAGATGTTGGGTTATGACTTTGAAATCATCTATAGAAAAGGAAAGAAAAATGTTGTGGTAGATGCACTCTCAAGAAAGGATGAGGATGTGGAATCATTTCTTGCTCCATTTCTATTATCCAACTAGATTGGATAAACGAAGCAAGGGATGAATGGAAAAATGACGAGGAAGTGTGGGCACTCATTCAAAAGATACAACAAGATCGCAGTACATCTGATACATTTAACTAGAAAAATGATTCATTATGGTACAAGGATGATTATACCTATGTAAGAATTCCCAACTCAAACAAAAGATTATTAGGGAATTGAAAACCTCTCCCTTAGGACGTGTTGTGGCCACCAACAACCCCCCTCCTTATGAAGTATTATTGCTAATACTAAATAAGTGGGGACCCTCAAGAAAATTAGTTAGTGTTACATTTTCTTTTTACATGAAACTTACAACATCATGGACTTAGGAAAATACCTTGAAAAATCTAAAAAAACATAAGTTTCATAATGAATAAAATTAAATTTACTCCTTAAAGGATACTGCATTGTGCAAAGGATGATAGGATACACCTTCTAATGAGTTAAAATGACAAAAGGTGATATTGCGACGCGAAACTTCATCGCATCGCATATACTAAAGAAACATTCACATTGAAAAACTTTAAAAAATCGCCGATATGCGATATCGCATATCGCACATCAAAAAAATCACATGAATTACACAAGGATTATAATGATCTACGATATTGCGACATCGCAATACTATGATACCACAAAGTTGTGATACTACGACCTTGCGATAAAAACAACACGATGACATTGCGACATTGTGATATTGCAATACTATGATCTGCGACATCGCAAAGCAAAATCGTGGGACCCCTCCATCGCAGTTGGTTCTGGCTCATTATTCAAGAAAACTTTTTAGCCAAGAGTTGGTCATGTATTTTAATGCGAATTAATGAGTTATCGCCAGTTGTTAATGAAGTAGGGTGTTGAGTTTTTCGAAGAAATAGCTTACGTAAGGTGGCATGTTTTGCATATCTTCAGCTTTTAAAAGTTTTCATGTCATTAGTCCTTTATCATTACTTCCACCTCAATGTAAACTGCAGGAAAGAAGGACAAAGCGTTATACAGGGCACTATGCAGAAAACAATGAGGAGGGAAGGCAGCGCTCCAATGAACATTTCGGAAGGCACACTTAATCCATTCAATGAAGAAAAAGAGCCGCAGAACTCTTGTGAGGCATCTATCACAGATTTCTCATGTACAACCATGGTTGAATGGATATTGAACGACGCTGATACTAGAAACAAACAGTTTAATTCTCAGGGTCAAGAGCTCACAGAACCACTATTTTTACAAATTTTGAGCTTTATACCGAATGAGAGAAAAAGATGCAAGAGGCAAAAACTGCATCAGGGAAGCCCGAATCAAGAAACAGAGGCAGTTTCCGATACGCGATTAACGCTTAGCGCTAATCGCACATCGCTAAGAAAAATTGTTCGAAAAGGAAGGTCCCTAGTTGCTCAGTCACCTGTGAGCCCCGAAAATTGCAAGAAATCAGCGATAGAAGCAAACTGGAAACAGAAGACTGAAGGAAAAGCATAAGCAGTCCAAAGGTTAACCAAGTTGAAATGGGATTTTTACCAAGCATACATGCTAATGCCACATATTCATTGGATGATTCTCAAGCATATCATTAATTTCACTGAGAAGATAATGCCAGCTCTTGCCGATTCTGTTTGCTTAACTCAACCAAAGGTGGAAGACAGTCAGCCGACTCCACTCAGAAAAATAATGAATGCTTGCGACATTAAGGAGTAGATTTAGAAATAGTTAGTAGATTTAATTTTAGAATAGTTTTTCTTAGAAATAGGACAGTCATTTAAACCAAATCCTCAATTTCTGTAAATAAGTTATTTAGTTAGTATTATTTAAACCCTTCTCATGCATTTAGAAAAGGGTCCAAAAATTTATCAAAAACTTGTCCTTAGAACATGCACTTTTGCACCCTCAGAGGAGGTTTTGGTGAATGAATGGAACAGGGTTTATTTGATATTTGCATTTGATATGTGCTACTGATGTTGCACTTCTGTACTCTTAGTAGATGTTAAATCAAGGAGAGATAAATCAATCATTGCTTGAAGCTCATGAGTAGGACTAGTTATAAATGGTAATTTTATCTCTTAACCATTTATGCTTATGCGTTAAAGTGATATTCAGTTTTTAGTTATTTATATATTACAGCATGGATGTCTGAGTTATCATTTGGCACTTTTGTATGGTGATAACTATTTGTTTATGTTTAGTGTATGAATAGCTCATTTAAGAGATAAGTTTTTCACGGCTGTTTCGTCTAACTTCTTATACGAAGTAGCTCATCTTTATTGAATTCTTTTCTTATGATAACTGAATGATCTTTATTACCAGTTATTATTTGAAATCTTTTTAGATCGCATAGAAGAAAGATCACACCCCGGGTT
>APFE030044133.1:1496-24211 GCA_000404065.3 Pinus taeda | reverse complement strand
CAATAGCATAGCATTAGATTAGATAGAAGTATTCCATTTAGAACAGAAACACCCATCTTTCTCACACACACACATTGAATTGGGAAACTGGTCCCATATCCCCAGTCTGACCTGCTATACCAAACGAATAAGGAGCTGCCAACCAAGGTCCGGACCGGGCGGGTGTCCCCCTTGTTGTCGACCCGATTTTCGGGGCCTTCAACAGGAGGGTACTCAGGATTTCTAAAAACCTACCATAGGGTTAAGAATGATTTTTTTTGGGATGGCCTTAAATTGGATATTCAAAAGTTTGTGGTGGAATGTTTGGTTTGCCAACAAAATAAAGTTGAAACAATTAAGACCCAAATACTATTACAACCTTTATCCATTCCAAGCCAATGTTGGGAGGAGGTTTTAATGGATTTTATTACAGGTTTACCCAAGTCTGAAGGAAAGAGTGTTATCATGGTGGTAGTTGATAGACTTACCAAGTATGCACACTTTTGTGCATTATCTCATCCATTTAAAGCGAATGCAGTTTCTACTACATTTATGGAAACAATTCAAAAGCTACATGAAACCCAAAGATTATTGTAAGTGACAGAGATCCCATTTTCACTGGAAATTTTTGGACATAATTATTTTCTTGTCTTGGTACTCAGCTCATAGCTCATCTTATCATCCTCAATCTGATGGGAAAACTAAGATAGTAAACAAATGTTTGGAAGGATATCTTCGTTGCTTTGTATCTGATAAATAGGCACAATGGGTCAAATGGTTGCCTCTGGCTGAATGGTGGTATAACACTTCCTTCCATATTGCAATAAAAATTACCCCATTTATGGCACTTTATGGATATCATCCACCATCCATCACGTCATATTTAAGAGAAAATTCTAAGGTTCAAGCAGTGGAAGATCACATCGAGCATCAACAACAAGTTCCCCAAATCTTAAAGGATAACCTCACCTTGGCGCAAAATAGAATGAAACAGCAGGCAGATCAACATCACAGCGAAAGAATTTTTGATGTAGGTGATTGGGTATTCCTACGACTACAACCATATAAACAAATGTCCCTCAAGCAAGCTAAGAAGGATAATAAATTATCACCAAAATATTATGGTCTATACAAGGTGTTGCAAAAGATAGGTACTATGGCATACAAATTGGAGCTTCCTGTAGCTTCTCGAGTGAACCCACATTTCCATGTTTCATGCTTAAAGAAGGTTATAGGTGACAGGATTCCAGTTCAAACAATATTTCTAGAACTTGATGAGGAAGGAAAAGTCATATTGGAACTTGAAGCAGTCAAAGAAACAAGAACTCAACAGCTACAAAATCGATCATTTCAGAGTATCTCATCAAGTGGAAAACTTACCTGTTGAAGATTCCACATGGGAGGATGAGAATTTTATATAGAAGCATCCAAAACTACTCAAGCATTGAGGACAACACGGTTTTGAAGGAGAGGGGCATGTTAGGTCCCTATAATACTAGTGATTCCCCCATTACTATTGTCTTTGTATCTCTTATTGTTATTGTTGTGCCCCTGTTGTCCCCATATTGTTATTATTGTGCCCCATAGAATCCCTCTATTGTTATTTTTGTGCCTTTATATTATTATTGTTAGGTCGACTTGGTTATATTGTGACCCCTTGGAATATTATATATAAAAGGAGATTTTTTCATTTGAATCATCCAAGATTGTTCATTTGTGTAATATAAAGGAGGTTGCCCCCTCAAAGAGGTTGAATTCTAAGGCGTTTATCTTTCTTTTCTATATTTTTGTGAGCTAGTTTCATAACAACCCCCCGGTAAAATCCTCATGAGCGACCCAACTTTGGGACCTACCCTCATGACATCATGACCTTCAAGGCAAAGGTGTTTCAACCTTTCCAGTCCAAGTCATGGAGGTAGTGCTAGTGGGTGAGATAAGGGACACTGTCCCACCCCTCCCATGTAGTTCCATCCAATTGTACAATCCCATCACCCATATGTGAGTCATTCGGCCAAGAAATTAATATGTGCATGCAGCCACTAACATATCATCAGAATATAGATAAACATATATAGAAGGTTTCAAAATTGACTTATAATTTCAAAGACAACATATAAATTTTCATCAAACCAGGTGTGTTCAACAAGTCATATGCGAGTGCCTCTGGTGGTTTCCTTCCATACTCAATAATCATTAGTAACAAGGTTTCTCATTGTTAGTCATTGTCATAATAGCATCATCAACATCACCTAGTCATTCACATCATTGTTAATTGTGAATTAGAACTAATGCAAGTAGGTAACATAGGGGACACATCTATCATGGCTATAATCATCATAACATCAATGGAAACATACATATCAATAAAATCTATCAGCATTGTAACATCAATAGAAAACATACCTATCCATCAAATCAATCATCATCATGATATCAATAGAGAGCATACATATCCTTTACTTCCATCATCATCATAAATTCAATAGATACCAAACATAACCATTTATGCTACAATTATCATAATATCAATAGAGAAAATGCATAACCATTAATGCTACAATCATCATAATACCAATAGATAACATACATAACCCTTAATGCTATCTTCATCATAATATCAATGGAGAATATACATAAACATCACAACCACTAATATCTCAACCACTAATAATAGAGTCATGTGCCTGGATCCTAAACCTGAGGTCCTCAAAGAATAATGTGTGGGCCTTAGGGCTAAATAAATGTTAATGTCATATAATTTTCAGTCAACTAGAGTGAGGCACTACATACGCTCCCTCTTAATAATAGACTTCATCTCGAAGTCCTTGGAATAGGTAAGGAGAACAGTGACGCATCTCCTCGATGTCTGTTGGGATGGGGTCCCTTAGGGTCAATTTTCGGGAAAAATCCCAAGTTTTGTTGTATAAATATGTAAAGTCTCCACAAATTATGGTCATGGAGCACGTATTTAGTTAAAGAATCAAAGGTTTTACCCTTCTTTATGTAAGTTGAGTCGGATTTTTGAGGATCTACCCATGGTCTGCGGACTATGGGATTGTATAAATAGGTGTGTCTTAGGATGTCTGAGGCAAGTAATGAAGTTTTGTCTATGGGAGAAGTCTAGAGAGTTAGCAGAGAATATTAGGAAGAAAGGCTCTGTAGTTGTGTGCACAGAGGCCTAGAATAGAGTCTGAAACTGAGTGCACAGACCTCTGCAGTTGAGTGCACAGGGAAGTTTGAGTCTGTAAGCTGAACTTAATATTAATAAAGAAGATTTTTGCAGAAATACCTGTGTTTATCTCTTTACTTCTGTTTATATGAATGCACTTTATGTTGTGATGGGTTTATGAAATAATGATGTATTGATGCACGACTTTACATGATTTATATTGTTATACGAACGTAATTAATGTTAAATATTTACGCAAATATTATCTTGTTGTATGTTGAAGTTATCGAACACTTAGGCCGATTTGAATAATTGTTAGATTAAGAGTAATCTTTGATGCATGTAAGTAGTTGATTAGTCTATTCGGTCTGCGAAAGACAGGCGTAGACCTTCGCAGAGGTCTAGAGGATGATTAAAGGGAGTTATATCGAGAAGCCATAAAGGATTATCAATTCGTGCGAAGGTGGATTTAGGGCACAAAATGACATCACGCTGACCTCTGGATGCAGAAAATTGGTTCCAGCATCCCCCCACGCTACTTTGGGTGAGACTTCAGTCTGCACTCGATGGATTGATGTAGAAAGGGTTAGTAGTGTAGGGATTTGTTTGGTTCAACTAACTTTGAACCTGGGTGAGGACCCACTAAGCCAACAAATGGTACCATGGGCTTAGTTGGTTCTGACCTAGGTTCAGAGTTAGTTGTGCCAAACAAATCCCTACACTATTGGCCCTTTTGGCATCAATCCACGGAGTGCAGATTGAAGTATCACTCGAAGTAGTATGGGGGGATCCTGGAACCAAGTTTCCGCACCCAGAGATCAGCGTGATGTTGTTTTATGCCCTAAATCTACCTTTGCGCAGATCGATAAGCCTTTATGGCCCATCGATATAACTCCCACTAGTTAGCCTCTAGACCTCCGCGAAGGTCTATAGGCACATTAACGGGAGTTATATCGATAAGCAATAAAGGCTTATTGATCTGCGTGAAGGCAGATTTAGGGCATAAAACAACATCACATTGATCTCTGGGTGTGAAAACTTGGTTCCAACATCCCCCCATACTGCTTCGAGTGAGACTTTAGTCTGCGCTCTCCGGATTTATGCTGAAAGGGCCAGTAGTGTAGGGATTTATTTATTTGGCACAACTAACTTTGAACCTGGATTAGGACCCATTAAGCCAACAAATGGTTTCGTTGTCGGGAGTAGGATCTGCATAAAGAGATGTGTTATGTCACATAACTGGAATCTGACAAAGAAAGAAATTGAGAAGTGGTTGGATAGAAAGATCCACGAATTTGAGGTGCAAGAGAACATAAATCCGCGCCTGAGAAAAGAACAGTGGTTGGATAGGTATCTATACACAGAAATACACTAAATATTCTTCTACACCTTCCCGATCGAACTGTCCAAGTGGATCGCTAAATTAGCAGATGGATAAGGAAGCTGCAGGCTTGACAGTCCAATAATGTGGACCTCGAAGCTAGTGCAAAGATTGGAAGCTTCTAAATATAAGATCGTGTGCGTTATCAATCACTGGCTTGATCAAGTCATAGGAGGATTTGTGACAGAATTCATGGTTGATACCTCAGTCATATTTAGTGAAGTAGAGCAGCGCTTCCTCAAAGGACGTGAGGTAAGTATTTGAAATCTTTGAATACTTGGATTAAAATGCTCTTGTGTAAAAAGAGGGTTATGCCACTGCCTTGATGTTTGGATCTACATGAAGTCGACAATTCTTTAGAAATATGGAGAGAGCGGGTTCTGAATATAGCCCATTGATAGAACCTCCTTCGAGTGACGATAAGGGAGCAGTATAGGATTCAACGCGAAGTACTGTACAGTTGAAAAATAAGGGCTTTTCATGAATACTTCATCCACCCACACCACCTCCACCTTCACCTCCACAACATACACCTTCACCCACACCACCACCACCTCTGCCACTGTTCAATATGTTGAATACCATGAACTTGCCCATTTTCAAGGGCTTGGGAAGTGAGGATCCAAATTAGTTATGGTTGATTGCAAAGGCTGTATGGATGTCACAGAATATTACAGATGATCATATAAAGAAGGCGCAGTTGGTTACAGCTCTATAAGATTGCGCGTTGACATGGTACATTAAGTACTGCACCGATAACCCATTGGCATCATTAGCAGACACTCAAACTGCTCTGAATAAGGAATTTGGTAGGCCCAAGTCTGAATCACAATTAGTCATTGGATTCAAGAAAATCATGATGAGGCTTGGTGAAACACCCTTGGGAGCTATATCAAAGACTGAAGTGCCAGATCCGTGAAGCTAACATGAATCTCACGGATAGTCAGCACCATGAATGTTTTGTAGCCTCGCTTCTGCACCACCTAAGCATTGCTTTATTGCAAAAAAATATAGGGATCCAGGTGGAAGCCCTAGAAATTGCGATGAGATTGCATGAAACAACTATTCAAGACACTGCTTTGGGAGTTCAACAGATCCATGCAGAGTTGTAGAACCTCTGCTTGGAGTTGTAGAGCTTGAGGAAGGAAAAATTCGATTGGTCGAAGGTGAGCGAAGAAGTTTGGTGCCTAAAATGTAAAAGCCAGGGGCATGATAAAGATCACTACCCTATTTTTACAAATTATATTATAGGGGGAGGGCCAATGCCCCTGAGACAGGAGGTTTCCGCGGGACCAAGTGCAGGGCCCGCGTTGTGGTGTACTATCTATCATGTAGCTGGAAAACATGTAACAGACAATTGTCACTTGTTGCAAATTTTTTTATAGAGGCCGCAACAATTATTCTACAATTTTTGTAAGACAGTTGGCCATGATGAGCATAATTCCCATCGCTATGAATTGATGATGGAAAGAACGCCCATGTATCAAATGCAAACAGAAACTTGGCCTCTGGATCAAGGTGTTGGGGAAGCGCATGAAGGATATCAAGGGCATGGACGAGGCTGAGGAGGAGGAGGACTTGGTAGAGGTCGAGGAAAAGTTATTTTCTACAATTGTGGAGTGCTAGGACACTATGCACAGGAGCGTACAAGCCATACACGACTGTCATGCCGGTACTGCACTTAGTTTGACCACGCAATAGAAGAATGCCCTGTACTAATAGCTAAGATGCGGGAGAAGAAGGTGCAACCTCAGTAGCCTACCAAGAATCTATAGATGATGAGGGACAAGCCCCATGAGGAGGATACCAATATGAATATTGTGCTGCGAAGTGAAATGATGATTGGTGATGACAAAGGAAAGCAACCCAAAGAAAGTGAGTGGGTTCGAAAGGCTCCAGAAAAGGAGGTTGGGTTTTATCTGGTGTGCACGAAGGAAACATTCATGGAAGCAAATAAAAGCTTTGCTGAGGCCTCTACCTCAGGAAGTTAGGACAAGCTATCTGAAGAAGTTGACCCCTCCATACTTACCACTTTCTTGGAGACTTGTATGAAGCTGCTACGTGAAAGAAAGGCCGTGAAAGGGCTACAAGAACTTATAAATAAGTGTGTCGGTAAGGAAGGTGCTCCTGAAGGACACTGCATAGTCATAAATATAGGCAAACACTAGACGAGAACAGGGTGTGAGATGAGGCTTACCGCGCAAGAGACTATGAGATGGATCAAGTTATTTCGGATCTGGGGTTGGATGTGAATTTTTTAACTAAATAGACATGGGAAAGAATGGGGAGACTTGCACTGCAGTGGTCTCTGATTCAATTGAGAATGGAAAATCAAGAAAAGATAATCCATATGGGGAGATTGCATAGAGTGACTGTAGATATAGAAGGTGCAAGCGCGTTGGCTGATTTTGAAGTGATAGAGATTGTTGATGACAACAATCCATACACCGTGCTCCTGGGAATTGATTGGGCTATTGACATGAATGGGGTAATCAATTTGAAGAAGTAGACTATGTCATTTGAAATAAATTCGCTTTGTGTTGTAGTTCCATTGAACCCTGCAGAAGGACTGCGCTATACTGAATCGGTCCATGACTATGAGGAAAGTGATGATGATCTGGATCATATCTATAAAATAATAATGTGAGACCAAGATTGGGTTAATCTGAAAACCGATGGATGAATTGCATGGGACCATGAAAGTTCATGTATATCAGATTCAGATGAAGAATTGGAGCACTAGCAGAATAGGTTGCATAAAGTATCTACGCTGCATTGTAATATGATGACTAAATCATTGCACTATGTGTCATTAGAGGTAAGAAAATTACCTTATTATGATGGTTTGACTGATGTAGATAAATTTTTGGATGCATTTGAAAGGGAAGTACCGTAGAAGCACCGCTTCCAAGCATTGTATTTGGCGATGCACGCTATGCCTACATGATGGTGCGGTACACATAAAGATAGTTTCGATGAATGGCGCGAGTAGAGAAGAATGATGAGATTGTGGTTTGGTCACCCGAAAGTTCGGCTAATTGAAAAATACGATGGGAGAAATGATCCATGCGATCATTTAGCAAAATGGACTAGGGTATATGGAACTAAGCCGCAACCAGAGTGGGTGCACATTTTTTGTCACATTTTTGACATCATTCCTATGAATTGGTACCTGGAAACAGAGCTTTTCCACGATACCACAAAGTGGGACATCTTAAGAGAAATATTTTTTATGACCTTCAACTTTGAGGATGGGTTCGAAAGCATCAAGGAAGCGCTACAAGAGGTTAAGGCAACAATATTCAGAATACTGCTGGATCCTTTAGAATTGATTCAACCGAATTGGAGCACACAGCTGCGCTATGCGCTGGAGTGCTATAATGTGACCGCTGAAGAAGATGATGAGGATCCAAGGAATATTAACATCCCAGAGGTCAAAGGCCACCGCGAAGTTGAGGGACCATAGATATAAAATCTTGACATCACCGCAACATTGAAGACTAGACAAGTGAACATTGGCACAGAGGTGGAGCCGAAGTTTGCAAAGATTGGGGATTACTGGGATGATGTTATAGTAGATAAGTTCAATGAGTTGCTCTGCAAATATCAAGACTTATTTCCTACCAAATTTTTGGACTTAAAAGAAATCATACACGATTTGGGAGTGATGAAAATAACTTTGAAATCAGACATGAAGCTCGTTAATCAAAAGCCATATCGCCTTAATCCGAAATACAAGGAAAATATCCGCTTGCAGTTGGATAATATGCTTGCAACGACTATTATTGAACTAGTGGAGGAATCTGATTGGGTGAGTCCAATGGTCAATCAAGAAAAGAAGAAAAATGATGAAATAAGGATTTTCAGAGATTTCAGGAATCTTAACGATGCTTGCGTTCATGATCCTTTTCCAACGCCTTTCACAGATGAGGTACTAGATAATGTTGGAGGGCAGGAGGCGTACTCATTCACTGATGGGTTCTTGGGATACCATCAGATAAATATCGCACCAGAAGACAGGAGTAAGACCACCTTCACGATAGAGTGGGGATGTTTCTAGTATACAGTAATGCCTTTTGGACTTAAGAATGCATCGACGATCTTCTTGCGCGTAGTCATCGCGGCGTTAAAAGAATTCATTCATAAGTTCTTGGAGGTATGTTTTAATGATTGGACAATGTTTGGACTAGTAAAGTGCCATGTAGCTAGTTTGTGCTTGGTGCTGGATACATGACGAAGGTATCAGATTGCGCTAAACCTGAAGAAATGCTTGTTTTGCATCCCTTTCAGAATTTTGTTGGGTCATGTGGCATGCAGGCAAGGACTTATGGTGGACCCTGCTAAGCTCGTGGTAATAATTAATTTGGAGGCACCAAGAAGTTATGGGCTCACCGAACGACTTGTAAAAAGCTTACTGGTCATACACCATTTAAGTTGGTCTATGGCGTGGAAGTTGTCATGCCTATGGAGTATATCAGCCTAGTCTACGCATCACGGCCTTCACAGGAATGGTGGACTGCAGAGACTTAGAAGAAAGGATTGTGCAGCTAATGGAGCTCAAGGAAGATAGGTTTTTGGCTGGATTCCATTAGCAGGTTCAAAAGGAACTTGAAAAATCTTGGCACGGTCAACACATCAAACTATGCACCTTCAAGGTAAATCATTTGGTTTTATTATATGAAAGTAAGTTTGATAAGTTTCTAGGAAAATTTCAGATGCACTAGTTGGGGCCATATATTATCAAAGAGATTACATATGGTGGAGCAGTTCAGCTCATGAAGTTGAATGGAGACACATTTCCGGGAAGGGTAAATGGAAGCCAATTGAAGCCATACACCGAGGATCCGACCCAATGACTACATGATGGTAACACAATCTTAGCACTCCAGGAAGCTGTAAGGAGGCACCAGACTATAAACTATAATGCCTGGTTTGTAGAACTATGGGACAGGGGGGCTTCGCGAAAATGGGTGATGCCATAGCACTAGGAGAAGTGCGAAGGGAGTTGCGCTATAGGGGAGATACTATGCAACACAGCCAGAAAGTGACCGTCATAGTTACTGTTCATGATTTGACTGCTAAAATATGGTTAATAGGAGTGGGGGCGACATTTAAGGCAATTAAGGCTGAAATATTTGGAGATATGCTGCCAAATCAACATTTATGAATAGATTTTGGGGGGAACGGTCGAATTTGAATTCAAATTTTCCTATAAATTATGCATGGCCATCCAGCAAAAAACACTTTGCATCCTTAGAGTTTTTATCGAGTTGTGTTGTCAATTGCGTATGAATCGCTCGTATTGGGAGAATTTAGTTGTTAGCCCTACATTTTCCAAGTTATAATAGGTAAATCAGAAATTCATCCTGGAAAATATGCTAGGACCAAACCCCACAGAAACTATGAGCACTGGTGGGGATTTAGCTTCTGAGGGAGCAGTCCCGGAAGTTGTGTGTGGAGGCTCCAACTGCTATGCCTATGGCACCGAAGTCACCTAGGATGAAACCTACACCAGTAAGAGAAGTCCCCAAACTCAACAAGAGTAAACAAAATAATTCCATGTCGGTACGTGAGTCACCGAAGAAGCATGTTGCTACACAGGCCGAGAAGAAAGACAAACTATCTGCAAAAGATAAGGGAAAGTGGCGGATTTAGAGGTCGAGGAGGGCACGAAGGACATAGATGCCGAGGGAGTGGAGCCTATCTCCAAAATTCCAGATTATATCCCTCCGCGTGAGGGCAAAGTCAAGGTCCCTAAGGACCCAGATGTAGGAAAATTCCTCCTCAATACACCCTGCTACCGGAGAGCATCACTTTTGAAGGTCTACGCTTGGTGCGGATTCCACATTTAAAGCTGGAAGACTAGGATTTTGTGGACCATGAGAGGTTCCCCCACTTGGCAATAGAAAACTACATGAAGAGAGTCTTTTACAAGGAGCCACGTGTCACCATGTTGGAGCCTACGGAGTGGATTCATTGAGTGAATCAGTTGGGGTTGTTGAACCTGTTGTGGGTGCCCCACTACCACCGCTTCAACATCAACCTAATTGTTATTAAGCAGTTGTTGTACCTGATGCATGACAACTTTTTGTGGTTGAGCGTGCCAATCCATATTACTGATATGTTGATCCATCGGATCATGCTGCTGCCACACTCAGGGTTGAATCCGGCCAAGGAGTTTGGTGGAAAGACAAGTGAGTGTAACCTTGTTGAAAATATGAAGGATAAGTTCAAACTTGTGAAGAAGCCATGCAGGTACTCGATCACCCATGTCACTGACCTTGCAGTGAAAATAGTGACACAGATCTTAGCTAGAAAAGTTATGAGAAAATGCCACGTGAATGAGGTTTCAGCACCAGTGATTTCTTTGGCTGCCTAGTGCACGGAGGAAATGTAGTTCAATTGGTCGCGCTACCTCTGTAGCGAGTTCCTGGCAAACTGTCAAGAGGCGCAGGATGAGTGTAAAAAATTCCACTACACGTGGCTATTACTCTCCATCGTATTAGTGGCTTAGGATTTGCCAGAGGATAGTCAGTTTCCTCCCATGGAGAATGATTTGCCGGAGGCTGAACAGTTTGCATCCCTTTGGGCAACCAAGGATGTCTTGTGCGTCACAGAGACCAAATTATTCTGGGTGTTGATGGAGGCGAGCATTCTCATGGCCATAAACAAAAAGGCGTGGTTTTCACCAACCGTATTTGAGAAGCTAGCAGAGTATGCAAAGTTTAAGGTAGATTTCCACCGCTTCTACATCATGGTACAGAAGGATCTGCAACAAAAATGCTTTGATATACCTTACCTGGCCATGGACGATGCCATCCAGGAAACCATTAAGCATTGGATGACAGATTGGCACACTCCATCCGATCACTACCGACACCAGAAAGTCCACGGAGAAGAAAAAGAAGGAAGCATCCAAGCACAAGGTCAAGCAGTTGACCTAGAAGTGTCGAAAAGAGGTTGAGGAGAAGGCTCGAGTGGAAGCAGAGCGCACCGTGAAGCAGCAAACCAAATAGGAAAAGCATGACTCTAGGTGGAGTGGTAAGTCCCCTACGCCCCAAACAGAGGAGGAGCAGTTAGAGCAGGGCGATGGTGCTCAAGAGGAGCAGAGCACTCCCTTCTAGATCAAAAGGTACATGGAACAAGGAAAGGAAGGGTCACGAAAGAAATAAAAAGTGACAAATCCGTTGCTGGATCCAATTACTTTAACAAACAATGACCTGGATGAAATAGGTGACAAGGTGCATGATACCACGACATAACTATTCCAACAGTTCAAAAAATAGCACCAGCATGTGCTGAGTACCATCCAAAAGGATCTGTGTGAGCTATAGATTTAGGTGAGTAGGATCTAGGTGGGCGTAGGGCATATCAGCGCTGCATTAACGAGTTTGGCACTGGGGGCCACTTAGGCACCAGAGATGGTTCGATCACTAGATCTCTAGGAAGTCACGCTTCCAAATGGATCCTTGAGCGTGAAGGCTTTCAATGACAAGGTTATCGTAAGTTATTTGAATAATATCGGCCTCAACCTGGCTGTGCTCCCCAATGTGTACCTTCACACGTTGCAGGTAGGTGTGACAGAAAAGTTCAAAGCTCGGGAGAAGTACGTGCTCAATCCCATAAGTGAATATAGAGTGAAAAATGAGTAGATGTTCACCGAAAAGATAGAGGCTCTAAAAGAAAAGGAAACAATACAGGTGCAGAGCGCTCAGCTAGCAACTGCAGTGGCATAATCATGCAGAACGGTGTCGGAATTGCATATCCCAGAGGATGCAATGATGGAGGCAAAGATCATAATACTTGCTACAAGCGTGCGCAATGCCAAGGTAGAGGTGGCTACAGTCCAGTTTGAATTGAACCTGAAGATAACAGAGCTGGAGCTCAATTCACAGCCTTCAACCCAGCCAGAGGTAAGGGAACAATGTGAAGACGCTATGAAAGATGGAGGTGCAATAGTGGATGCCACGGTGGTGGATTGCACCGTGCTATTTGAGCAAGATGTGGAGGTAGTCGCAGCCCTACGAGAAGATCCCAGCCTGCAGGTCTTGAATACAGAAGTTCGTGAGCTCCAGTAGAAATATACTGAAGTGAGGGCGACGACGCACACCGTTGCTACAACACAATGCCTTTCCAAGCTACAGGAGGCAAAGGAACTTCTTACACAGGTGGAAGCAGTGCAGAAGAAAGAGGTCATTCTTAAGGCCAAATTAGGGCCCTAGATGGATGAGGCCTACATTGCATCCACCAATATTCAAGAGAAATTGGCAAACTTGCAGAGTATGCAGCAGAAAATCAAGCAGGACAGTGCAGGACCAACCATAGAGCAACTAGTGGAACAGATCAAGAAGGCATCCACGCAGAGCACGGATGAGGTAGCAGTTGCACAAGTGGAGCTGGGGGATCTTCGCAGTAAGATCTCCGCACCAGCCAAGTGACTCGAGGGCGAGTCATGATCTTTGTGTTGGAGGCCTGTTGGGATGGGGTCCCCTAGGGTCAATTTTGGGCAGGGAAAATTTTAAGAACCACCTAAATTTATATGTATAATAAATGGGCGAATCCCCATGATACATAGGAAAAATGGGAGGCTATTTTATCAATAATATAATATGTATATATAATTTTTTTGGTGAATCTCTCACTAGATTATAATATCTTATAAAGTCATGCCGAATCTTTCACTGAATTATAAAATCTTATAAGATCTTTCCAAATCTTTTACTGAATAATAAAACATTGTGAAGTCTTGGCAAATGTTTTGTTAAAGTATGAAACCATATATGATAATAGGAAAACATATTCATTAAATCGTAATATACTAACATACATGTTTGGGAAAAAGAAACATAATTTTCTCTTCCTACAAACAATGTTGCAAGTTTCAGTGGCCATGTTTGTCAAGGTTCTTACTGTAAACTCTTTCATATCCTTCTATTAGTTTTGATAATATTCCATAATGAAGTTCTTGTAGGTGTTGATCTTGACCACCAGTTCTGCGAAGGTAGGAGAGATTAATCTTTTCTCTACCACTTTTGTCAAGCTATCAAATTTCTTTCTTTTTAGCCCAACACGCCAACAAGTAGAAAGCCCTGACTATATAATATATAATATAAGAAAATAGTAGGTATCCCAAAGGCCTGAAGGGGATCTAATGGAAAGAAGTGAACATTGTCAAAAGCCTTCCAATCAATATATAAATATATAAATGTAGATTTATTATTATTTGGATTAGAAATCTTCAATTAAATAATAAAATTTAATTGTGTCTCTCCAAATCTAAATTGCTTATTAGCATAATTCACTACCTTCATATGTCTTGCATTTTTTAACAACATTGTGACACGTGGATTAATTTCCTTTTTTGTGCACAATCTCCACTAAATTGGTAATTAGCATAATTCACTACCTTCATACGTCTTGCATTTTTTAACAACGTTGTAACATGTGGATTGATTTCCTTTTTGGTGCACAATCTCCACCTTTTAGGACAATATGGTGCAGTGGCCCAACCCCTACAGATTATTATGACAAACTAAGAATAACAAAGAAGAAGAAAGGTTGTACAAACCAGCATTTTTTCAAACAACTAATCCAACATCAGTACCTTAACTTTTTCATGAAGATATCATATTGAGAACATTTGAAAAATGGTGGGAAATCTAGGCAGCGACTATCTCTCTTCTGCGAGGGTGATGCAGAAAGAGTGATAAGATTTCATTGTTTTGTTTTTTTTGTTAAATCAAAAAAACAAATATTAATGGAGATATTGGTATTTTTACTAAATATTGTGAAGTGACTAAATGTAGCTTTAACCATTCACCTTAAGATGTTTTTTACAATATAATTTCCTAAGTCTATTTAATATCTTCATTATCATAAAAACCAACCGTAGACTCAGAATTAATATGGATCTAAGTCGATATAATTCCCCCTTTAAATAGTCTATGATCACATGAATACCATTGTATTACCATGGGTCAATACCATGGGTTATCATAAACCTGGAGCTTAAAAACTACTATTAGTAATTTATAAAAATTAATAAAATTAATAATTGATTTATTTTAACCAAGTTAAAATGTTTAAGTGGCATTAAATTACAAGATCCATTTTTACTCTTGATCTACCAAGCCCCGAGAGGGATCAAATATTTTTTCACTCTACGCTAGTTTGCATATCACGATATTTGATCCCTCTCAGGGCTCAGTAGATTCAGGGTAAATATGGATCTATGCTAGTCTAATTCCCCCCTTTAAATATGCTACATTCCACATGAATACCATGGGTCAATACCATGTGCCATATTTACTTTTATTTATACTAATATTAGGGTTAATAATGTTTTTTTTGCGTGGTATTAATATAATTTGGCCCATGGTATTTGACCCATAGTATTTAGCCCATAGACTTCACCTAAATATAACACATTTTTTGAGTGTTCGTAAATACAAGGCAACTTATGGAGTAAATATAAAAAAATGTGTTATTTATTTACCATGTGTCTTGTTTATTTATATTTTTATTAATTGACCATTCCTCTTTTATAAATATGGTATTTGGCCCATAGGATTCACTTAAATAAAACCTCTTTTTTGAGCCACCTTAACTAGAAAAAGGTTTATGGACTAAATATAAAAAGAGGTTTTATTTATTTACCATACCTCCCTTTATTTATATTTTTATTTATTTACACCCTTGCGTGTTTGTAAATATAAGGTGACTTCTGGAGTAAATATAAAAAAATGTTTTATTTATTTACCATACCTCTCGTTTATTTATATTTTTATTAATTTACCATACCTCTTTTATAACTATGGTATTTGGCCCATAGGATTCATTTAAAAAAAACCTCTTTTTTTAGCCTTCTTAAATAGAAAGAGGGTTATGGACTAAATATAAAAAGAGGTTTTATTTAGTTACCATACCTCTAGTTTATTTATATTTTTATTTATTTACCATACCTTTGGAGTAAGTATAAAAATATGTTTTATTTATTTACCATACCTCCACTTTATTTTTATTTTTATTTATTGGGACCAAATAAAACCTCCCAAACCAAAAAATGGGCAATTGCAAACAATTTAACATTGCAAAGCAGAAAATCGGGTGATTGTAATGAAATATAACCTCCCAAACTAGGCGAATTGGGTCAAATGAGTTTTTTCATAATTTATGTGCCCCTTTGTTTTGGGCTAAAATGAAAAAAATAATTATTTTTAAATAAAAGTTGGGCTAAATATATGAAATGGGTGTTTTCTAAAAATTTCGCCATTGGGCTAAAATTTACCCCTAAAATTTGCCATGGTTTTGGGTTAAAGCCCAAGTTTTGTTGTATAAAGATGTAAAGTCTCCACAGATTGTCGTTGTTGGACGTGTAGTTAGTTAAAAAATCATAAGGGTTTTAATCTCTTTATGTAAGTTGAGTCGGCTTTTTGAGGATCTACCCTTGGTCCGCGAACCATGGAATGGTATAAATAGGTGTGTCTTAGGATTTCTAAGGCAAGTAATGAAGTTTTTTCTATGAGAGAAGTCTAGAGAGTTAGCGAAGAAGAGTAGGAAGAAAGGCTCTGCAACTATGTGCGTAGAGGCCTAGAATAGAGTCCACAGTTGAGTGCGTGGACCCCTGTAGCTAAGTGCGCGGGGAAGTTTGAGTCTATAAGATGAACTCAATATTATTAAAGAATATTGTTACAGAAATACCTGTGTTTATCTCTTTACTTTTGTTTATATGAATGTGTTTTATGTTGTGATGGGTTTATGAAATAATGATGTATTGATGTCCGACTTTACATAATTTATATTTTTATATGAATGAAACTAGTGTTTACTATTTACACAAAGATTATCTTGTTGTATGTTGAAGTTATCGAACACTTGGGTGGATCTGAATAATTGCTACATTAAGAGTAATCTTTGATGTGCTTAAGTAGCTGATTAGTATCTTCAAGGTCTACAAAAAATAGGTGTAGACCTTCACAGAGGTCTAGAGGCTGATTAAAGGGAGTTATATCGATAAGCCATAAAGTCTTATTGATCTACGCAAAGGCGGATTTAGGGCACAAAATGACATCACGATAATATCTGGGTGTAGAAAATTAGTTCTAGCATTCGCCTATGCTGGTTTGGGTGAGACTTTAGTCGATGCTCCACGGATTGATGTCGAAAGGGATAGTAGTGTAGGGATTTGTTTGGTGCAAATAACTCTGAATCTAGGTCGGGACCCATTAAGCCAACAACGTCCTCCCAAGTCTTTGAACTGGGACTATAATTGTCCCACTGGACCTTAACTTGGTCCACTAACCATCAGCTAAGCTGCAAAGTTCGTTAGTCTAGTTATGTGAAATGGTTCAGCCATTATTGTTCCCTCGTCCAAAACCTGCAAATGACCAAAGTCAATAACATGCGAAGGATCTGAAATATAATGATGCAAAAAAAATATGAAACACATCATGCATATGCGTTAAAGATGGAGGTAAGGCAAGCCAATATGCCACTGACCCTTTCCTTTCTAAGATTTGAAAAGGTCCCACAAACCGTGGAGACAATTTTTCTCCCTTTCCAAATCTTATAGAGATTTTTTGGGGCCTTACTCTCAGGAACACCCTATCTCCCACTTCATAACTTCGATCTACCCGATGAGCATCAACATAGCTCTTTTGCTGATCTTGTGCTTCTTTTAGCCTCACCCTAATCATAGTCATTTGTTCTTCCATCTCTTGCACCACTTCTAGTCCTATTAATACTCAGTCCTCTAGTCGGTCCCAACTGAGAGGTGTTCTGCAGGGTCTTCCATATAAGAACTCAAATGGCACCATCTTGATGGAACTCTTATAGCTATTATTGTAAGCAAATTCCACAAGGGGTAAAAACTCCTCCAATCTCTTTTGTTGGTCCATCACATACATCTGGAGCATGTCTTCGGGGATTTGGTTAGTCCTCTCTATCTGCCCGTCTGTCTCAACGTGATAAGCAGTGCTAAAGTTCAATTGGTCCCCAAGGCTTCTTGGAAACTGGTCCAAAACCTCCCTGTAAACATTGATCCTCTATCAGATATGATCTTCCTAGGCACTCCATGAAATCTCATAATCTCATCAATAAAAACTATGGCTATTTCTGGTGCCTTATATGTAGTCTTAACTGGTATGAAATGGCCTCTCTAGATGTCAACGTGTCCACCACTACAAATATGGAATCACGTCTTCTTGAGGTCATTGGTAGTCCCACAATGAAGTCCATTGATATAACTTCCCATTTAGGTTTTGGTATCTCATGGGGTTGCAATAATCCTGCTAGATGTCTGTGTTCATCTTTTACTCGTTGACACTCTAAGCATATTGCTACCAAGTTTACGATGTCCTTATTTATCCCTTTCCAAAAGAAGTGCGGTTCCAGGTTCACACTCATCTTTTTAACACCCAGGTGTGCCATGTATAATGCGCAATATTAACACTCATCTTTTTAACACCCAGGTGTGCCATGTATGGATATTTATGTAAATATTAATTTCTACTCCTATTTGATTATTTGAACTGGATACATTGATTTTAGTGTATGCACAAAATAATTATTAATGATGTGCATCAATTTTAGTGTAGATTTCAACATGTGATATGATGTAAATAGATGGATGATATGCATTATTTTCAATGCAGTGTGCATTGTATATTTTTACTTGTAGATTCAAATTGTTTATGTAATATGCTAGAAAAACAAGACTTGAATCTACTCTACTGTGGAAATAAAAATTGATCAATGAACACACTAAGTAGAAAAGGAAGAATTTCAATCGCACATAACAAAATGTTTTTTTGAGGAAATGAACTTCTCAAAACCCCAACTATCTATATTGCATAAACCAAAATATCTGAGAAGAAAATGCAATGCTTGTTCAACCTCAAACAATTCCTACATAATTACAATCTATCTCTCTGTTTCACAAACCAGCTCAAGCCAACACTTAGCAAATTATGTTGCATGAAGCCCCTACTTCTTTGTGCGATCCCTAAGGTAATTAACCCATATTTAATTGGGAAAATCCTTCACCACAATTGTGCAATCCATCATAGGCTTTCTATTGATTGCATGCACCATCTATACAACTTGGAAAATTATACAACTGATAGTACATTGTCCCTGAACTCTAATATAAATTGTGTCTTCCTATGAACAAACATGTATGTTTTATTTATGAGTGAATCTTCAATTAATTGGTGGGGTAGTGAAGGTGCACTAAAGCTTCTCCCCACTACTAGACCTCCTACTATTTCCTCCAATTGTTTGAAGTAGTTTAACTGACTATAACTCAGTTAGACTGAGTTAATTAATTACAACTCAAAAGAACTCAACCTAGACCCCTAAAACTTAGGAATCATTCTACATGACTCTAAATATACTTCCAACATAAAGTGATTGAGCCAATTAAGTCAAATTAACTTATTTAACTATTACAAGTTTCTGTAGAATAGAATTTCAATTTAATTCCTAATTTAATTCAAGGAAAAATTAAATTAGGATTTCTTGTTTCTATTTTTAACACTCCCTCTCAATAAGAAAGGGATTATAAGCTACCCCAATCCTGCCTCTATGAAACTCGAATTTACATCTTTACAAGGCCTTTGTCAAAATATCTGCATCATGCTCCTTTGTGGGAATGTACTCTAGTAACATGATTATCCACTTGACACAATCTCGAATATGGTGATACTGGATAGCAATATGCTTGGACCGATCATAAAAACTGGATTCCCATAGATTTTGATGCAATGTTGATTGTCATAGTAAATCACCGTTGGATCCATTTGTTGACCAAACAACCCAACCAAAATCTTCCTCATCTAGATAGCCTCACAAGCTACTTGACTAGCAGCCATGTACTCTGCTTCTGCTGAACTGAGTGAAATTGAGTGCAACTGATCCCTACTTGCTATTGTACCAAGAAACAAATTCTAACCCAATACTGAATATCCCACCTGATATGCTATTCTTGTCAGATGGACTCCCTACCCAATATGCATAAGTGAAGCCTTGAAGCTTCACTCCCTCTGTCTGTTTGTACCAAAGACTAGACTGAGTGGTGCCTTTGAGGTATATCAACACATGTTTGGCTGCCTTCCAATATAGTTTGGTCAACTTAACCATAGCTTGACTAAGTTGTTTAACTACATAACATATGTTTGGTCATGTGTTCACCAAATACATGAGTGAACCCACAAGTTGTCTATAAATAGTAGCCTCCACTACTTCATTGGAAGTAGCATCCTCCTTCCTCTAGTTACCAATTAGAGGAGTCTCCATGGGTTTACTGCTCTCCATATGGAACTTCTTTAGTACCTCATTGGCATACTTGCCCTGAGAGACAAACAATTCCTCATCTCCTTGCCATACTTCCATCCCTAAAAAGTAGTGCATGAGCCCCAAGTCCTTCATTTCGAACTCTATTGCAAGATCCACTTTGAAAGACTTGATCAACATATCATCACCTATTAGAATAAAATTGTCAACATATAAAAAAAAAATCAACAATTTACCTTCAATCACAATATGGTATAGGTCTGCATCTTCTTCACTTTTGTTGAAGCCCAACCCAGTGAAATAACTATCGATCCTAGTGTACCAAGCATGGGATGTTTGTTTCAATCCATACAATGCTAACTTGAGTATACACACATGCCACCCTCTATTGAAGGTATCAAAACCTTCAGGCTTCTAAATATACACCTCTTCCTTAATCATGCCAGTGAGGAATGTTGTCTTTACATCCATATGATGTATCTTCCATCCCAGCTGCATTGATAATGCTAGAATGGATATGATTGATGAGTACCTTGTTACAAGAGCAAAAGTATCATCCTAATCAATCCCCTACACTTGAGAGAACTCTCTAGCCACAAACTTGGCCTTGTGTTTCTCCACACTACCATCAATTGCTTGCTTTACCTTGTAAAGACATCTGGAACTCACCACTAACTTCTCTGCCGGTCTTGGGACCACTTCCCAAACATTTTTCTTGATAATGAAGTTATACTCCTCAACCATGTCATCAACCCAAATGGATTGTTGCACTTCTTCCTCAAAAAAGGATGCCTCAATCTCTACACTCTTGCTCATTAGAGCCATGTATCCAATGTACCTCTCTAGTGACCTCCTCTTCTAACATTGTGATGTGGGTGCTCCCACATTCTCTCTGGCATCATGTAATAACCTGTCAGCCTCTTTGGTGCACTTTCTCTCGTCTCTTGAAGACTTTACATGAGTGGGTGTTTCCACTCCTTGCTCCTCTACATGTGGTTGCTCCACATCATCTTGAGGTTCAACCTCTGGAGCTAAAATCTCCTCAACTGCATGTAGTTGAAGCTCCCTCTCAAGGGAACATCTTATGGCCTTCTCTTCATCGAACTTCATATCTCTGCGAATCATTGTCATCATGTTGGTTGGCAAGTACACTAGATAGTTGTGAGGTGTATCAGTCACAAATATGCCCAACTCGGATGTTGGCTCTATATTTTTCCATGCATATTTGGTAACATAGTAGTAGGCTGATGAACCAAAGATCTTGAAGTGCGCCACATCTGGTTTCTTCCCCAAAAAATTCTCTTCCGGTGTATTCATCCTGAGAATTTGATGAGGGCTTATGTTCTACAAATAAACAGTTGTGTCGCATGCTTCAACCCCCAATTGTAATGGTAGGCCCTGATCATGCAACATCGGTTGTGCTGCTCCCATAATACTTATTTTCTTCCTTTCATCCACCCAATTTTGTTGTGGGTTATGAGGTACTATCAACTACCATTGAATTCCTTCTGATGAACAAAATTTTTTGAACTCATTCGACACATACTCTTCACCATTACCACTTCTGAGAGCTTTAACTTTCTTGCCAGTATCTTTCTCAACAAGTGCTTTAAATTCAAAAAAAGTAGCGATCGTCTGATATTTCTTCTACATGAGTAAAATACAATACTTACGAGAAAAATCATCAACAAATATTACATAATACTTGTGCTTGGTTGTAGATTCTATCGAGAATGATCCACACATCTCTGAGTGACCTCAATCAAGAATTTCTTGTGCTCGACTATATTTGTCATGAAAGGAAGATTTGGTGTACTTACCCAATGTACACCCTGTTACACTGAAATTTGTCACCATGGCTATCTGCAGTTAATATGGCTCCATCAATAGTCATATTGTCCTCCTTGTCAAGCCTTATACCTCTGCTCTCCATGTCAAACTTCAAGAAAGAGAGAAAGTCATTCAAAATCATGTTTATCTCTGGGTACGCAGGTTTTCTCTACCTTGCCTGCGTGTACGCATCCCAAGCTCATTGTACCTGCGTACTTGTACGCTCTGTAAGTCAAGGGATGGGTGCGTACCCCTGTAAAGGTCAAAAGGCGCGAGTTTCATCTTAAAAAAGTTGCTTGTGGTCACTTCTAGAGCCTTCTAGAAGAGTGTTTGACGTGTATTGAGCGCCTCCAGATGGTTCATGCATCCCTGTGATAGAGGAACTTATCCCATCAAGAGAGGAGCTACCCCATCCAAAAGAGGGAGTATCCCATTGATGTTGGAACTGAATAACTTCCTCTAGAACAATATAAATACAGGCCTTGGGCCAAAGGAGGGAAGGTTGAAAGCTGAACATTCCAAAGGGTAAATGCTGCTGGAATTAGGACTTCCATTGTAAACTTGTGAGGAGAGATCACCATCCTTCCTTGTTGCCATATTGGAAGTGGGTGAGCTTGTCAAAGTAGAGGAAAACTCTTGCTGGACCCTGGGAGGAACTTGCACAACACCAAGGCTCAGGTTGTAATGGTTTTTTTTGTTTCCTTAATACAAATAAGTCCATTCTTCTCAATGATTTGTTGTTAATGAATTGTTTCATATACTCCTTGGTCTATATGTTGAATATGCTTTGTTTTATGGAATATTCAGGTGTTATGTAATCGTTTGATTGTTAGTGTATGCAGGTTTCAGAGTGAAGGAGGAGCTCATCTGGATCAGCAAGGCTAGAGTGCTACAACAAGCGTTGGACCTAAGGTAAGATCGGAACACACTTGATCTCTCATAGAATAATGTGTGTTTAGAGAAGGATTGCTCTTGTTTGGTTTGTTTGTCACTAGAGAGTCTTAGACTCCTAGGGAGGTTAGGTTTGTCCGCAAAAATAACTCTTTCCGATGACAAATTGGCGAC